>PVJI01005192.1:0-99103 GCA_004026765.1 Micronycteris hirsuta | reverse complement strand
GATAAGGTATATTACAGTGCTTTAAAAACAAAGGGATATTTAAAATATGGAAGGAATCAAGTTTCTTTCATTCTGCATATTTGCTGAAATTAGTGACTGAGTAAATTTCAACATTTAAAAAACTAATTTAAACCTGAAGAATGTGTTTATAAAAAGATAGCTCCCAAACTACCCAAATCCTTCAGCATACTTTTTTTTTAATGATGCTCTTTTTTCCTAACCAAATTTATAATATGTTCCAAATTTTCAAATCCTATTCTGCAATGTTTTATGTACTATTGAAGAACACTCTAACTCTCCTCCCTAGAGTTATTAAATTCAGACATACGTAATTTAATGCCTGAAGACAGTTAATTGCTGCTGACACTTTTGACACCAGATGTAATTAGTAACTCGCGCTATTTCTCTAAAACTACCTGTGACATATGCTAAGATCTGAAATTATGACAAGATTAAAGTCTTCCTAACCTTTGCTATAAAATATTAAAACTGTCCAACCTCATATAATAAGGGAAGCTGAAAATGCCAATAGCAATGGCAAGTTATGACTCTTTCATACCCGGACAAAACAATGCTTTTCCATGCATTTATGTATTTCAGAACAAAGTGTAAAGCTGGTTATTTTATTCCTCTCAGGAGTTGCTGCAAATTGGCTGAGATGTAACTGAAAAGAAAGTTAAGGCATGAACAACCAGCAAAAAGGGGAAGAATTTCCTAAAAACCACTACGTTGACCATGCCATTCCCATGTTCAAAATCTTAAGTAGCTCCCCAACACTTCACAATTCACACTGTGGGTCAGTACATCCTCCCTGCTAGCTTTACTTCTCCCTACGTCCCTGCCCGGACCAACACCACTTACTCCACAGAACTTCACACTGCTCAGTCTTCGTGTATGTTCACAACAGTTACTGCATAAGGAAACTGGAAACAACTTAAAAGTCAAGGGAACAGCTATAAAAAATACCACATAACCATAAAGTCATGTTCTTCAAGAGCATGGCAATATGCTCACAGCTTATTTAAAAAACTGACAATTGTGATTGTATTAAAAAATGCTATGAGGAATAAAATAGACTATTCTAGAAATATCAAAAGGCACATTACCACTACTATAAAACAGCTAGGTAAATACAGTTCAAAAGTGCCTATTCATCAGCATACTGAAGACATAAAAGAGAAACAGTTTTCCGAAATATTGGCTATAAATAGTAATCATATAATCAGCTATACTGCCACCAAGAACTAAATGTAATAGAAACAGCGAAATACCTAAGTGATTAAACATATCTTTAAGAAAATCACTATCATTTATTCCTGCAAAAAATTACTGATGTGCTAAATGGATCTTATCTTTAAAAAGACTAGAAGTAACTCCAGAGAGGTCCGGGAATTCCAAAAGCACTCCTGGAGTTTTATTATTAGCAAACCCATAGTATTTCCAGTATGTGCTTAGTATATACAATAAATCTTCTTGAAAAATAAAAATAGGCTGCAGGTGCCTTTATGGCATAGACTTCTTTTTTTCTACTTCAGACATAAAATTCTAGGGTTTAATTTCCAATGCAAAATTTCATGGGTTATAAAAGAAATTCTGTAGACAACGGTTTGATAAATGCTCTGAATCTTTAATAGTCTACTAGATTTATGCAAATTCCAAGAATCGTATCATAATTCCTATTAAAATTTCTATGCAGAACATTCAGAAAATCCCAACTCAAATTTGGAAAAAAATTAACTAATATTTAGTGACAATTTTTATTTATTTAAGAACCCCCAAGCCCAAGTCCAACTGAAACATGCTGAGAATAAAGTAGTTTTTATTTATTATTAATTCTAGCACTTAAAATATTTTAAAAGCTTTTAAAAGTCTTGCAATTTAGGAGACAGTCTCTCTTTTTTTTTTTTTTTTAAAGATTTTATTTTTTATTTATTTTTAGAGAGAGGGGAAAGGAGGGAGACAGAGAGGGAGAGAAACAGCAATGTATGGTTGCCTCTCACATGGCCCTCACGGGGACCTGGCCTGCAACCTAGGCATGTGCCCTGACTAGGAATCGAACCGGGACTGCCTGGTTCCCAGCCCGCGCTCAATCCACTGAGCTACACCAGCCAGGGCAGGAGACAGTCTCTTTTGAGACATCAAAACAGAACCCAGAATGTGAAGTCCTTCACACACTAAAAGTAAGAGGTCTGCCTGGAAAAAGTCCAGCCATTGTTAACACAATGAGAACAGTTTGTGCCACATCGATGTAACCTGACAGCCAAGGGGACTGGAATGCGCATGTGTGAACAATGACAACTTTACTGTACTAGTCAGTGGGGGCTGTAGACACCATTGAGTGAGGATGTGTGTTATGTGGCCATCACGTTCAAAATGGCTGAGTTGAGCAACAAATCTGCATCAAATTTTGCGTTAAGCTAAAATATTCCTCTGCAGAAACTACTCGGATGCTTCAGAAGGCCGCAGCTATGGGCAACTGGTGATTGGCAGCTTCATCACGACAACGCATCTACTTATGTATCATGTCTCGTGCAGAGTTTTTTGGCAAAACAGCAAATCACCAAGGTGACTCAGCTCCCCTACAGCCCAGATTTGGCGCCTGTGAATTCTGCCTTTTCCCAAAACTCAAATCATCTTTGAAAGGGAAGAGATTTCAGACCGTTGATGAGATTCAGGAAAATACAATGGGGCAGCTGATGGCGACTGGGAGAACCATGTGAGGTCCCAAGGTGCCTACTTGGAAGGGGACTGGGGTGTCATTGCCCTATGTACAATGTTTTTTTGTATTTTCTTCAGTAAATGTCTCTGTTTTTCATATTACATGACTGGATACCTTCTGGAGAGACCTAGTATATCCCAAATCTGTTCTCTCCTTTCCATTTCCTTGGGTACCACCTGAAGTAATTCACACCTCACCTGAATGCCTCCTAACTGATCTCTCTTTAGGTTTATTACTCTTACCTCCTACAATCCTTTCTTTACATAGGCAGAAAATTTTTTACAAAATGTACACAAGATCTTGTCGCTATTTATCTCAAAACGACCCCACCACAAATAATAAAACTCAATGTCCTATATAACTGGGCCATGCTCGACATGATTAAACATGGCCCCGCCTCACTTACCGAGCCTTCTTCCTGTCCTGCAAACACCCTGCCTTCACCTCTGCTGATCCCTCTGCTTGAAAAGCCAAACACCCTGCCTTCACCTCTGCTGATCCCTCTGCTTGAAAAGCCTTTCACCGCCAGCCCCCTCCCTGTCCCCGCCCCCAACACTCCACAGGGCCACACCTCCTCAGGATTTGGGCCTCATCTCTGGTGCAACGATTCAGATTCAGTGAATATAAATAGGGGACTTACACTGAAAAAAATTATTGTTTATGTTAAATTTAACTGGGCATCTGCTCCAGGGTCATGGGCTGGCAAGCCTACTCCAGTGGCACCTTTTTAGAGAATTTCCCAATTACCACCAGATCTAAAGAGTCTCCTTTGTCATAACTCACTACTCCTTCACCAAAACCCTATTTTCTTCATGGTCCTTGTCAATCTCTGGAAAGTTCTCTGCTCACTTCTCTGACTGACTCATTTATTGCTATGTTCTTCCTCCATCCTATAATGTGTAGGTCACCGCCCCCCTCCTCGACCCCTCACACCAAACCTCTACCCTATGTTAGCAGCACAAAAACAGGGTCTTTTCTTGTCTTGAACTGTTTCCCTAGCACATAACACAGTGTCTAGTACAAAGTAAGCACTCACAAGTATTTGTTGAATGAATGAATGCTCTGAATTTACATGCTTTCTGAGGTGTTTAGAATCATTTCTAATTCTATACCTGTGAAACAATTTCAAAGTTCTGGAAGGAAAATTAGTCAGACTAAGTTTCTTATGCAAGCAAACAATCTGAACAACATAGTTTTATGTGAGTCATTTCATTACTGATACTGTACTATAACAGGACAAATAAATAAAAGCCATTTATAATTATTTGCACATGACCAAAATAACTAGGAATATAGAAATATTAATAAAAGCATGCTTACAGAATACAAGCTTTAAGCAGATACGAAACTATGCAAATCGACTTTACCGTCTTAATAGAACTCCTCTGTTTTTCTTCCCAAACACCGCTGCTCAGCTCAAGTGTGCAATGGATATTTGCCTCTCGGTCATAGGACCCAAAAATGAGTAACCTGCAGTGTAAAAGCACAACGAGGGGACTGTTATTCCAGTGAGGTGCAATAAAATTTTTCTTTCAGACCATTAAACCACGAAGTAATAAATTATTCCATTACTATTATAATTTTGGTAACGGAAAAAAGTTAAATCAAATACTTGGTACCCCCTCTAGTGGAAAAGTGAAGTAAAACTAAAATTAGGTGAAATTCCAGGACAGGCTGTTTTTCAGCAGCCAAATCAATCAGAAAGTAGCATCTATCAATGAGGTAAACAAATTGATCGGATATCTATCTGTACAAGAGCTACAGAGATCTATAACAAGAGCTATAGATCTTCAAATCAGTCTGTTGAATTTAAAAAGTTGTAGGGCAATGGTTGTGCCGTAAGAATTTTTAAAACATATGATACCTGACTATTTAGTCAGAGGCACCGACTTCTTTTCCTTGAGACTGTCAAGTAAAAAGAAAGACAACAGCCAACACAATAATAGCCATCCGTGGTGCATTAACCAAAATTATACCTATTTTCCTTGTTCGATTTGCAAAAAAACATATTTTTGGTGTGCTGCACAATTTTAGTAATTAGTTCATGTGTGCCATGAGATAAAGGTTGCAAACTGCTGCTGTAATATAACAGCTTCTCTATAAAAGTTAAACAGATATAAGACAGGACAATACAGTTGCTTATGAACACATACACACTTAATTATGAGCACACACATATACACATTTGTTAAACAGTGCTTAACGACCTATTGTCAAAAATACTACGATACAGGATTACAAAACACTAAGTTTAGAACAAGGAGAACTTTCATTTAGCAAAGCTTTGCTGCCACCACCTGTCCGAAAGAGCAAACTACTGCAGGGCTTTACTACTGTGCAGAGAAGGCTCTGTGCCGCTAGTGCTCCCAAATTCCCGAAAGAGATTCTTCTTGAGGACTCAGGAACAAGAAAGCACAATTCTGGGAATCCTCCCTTGAAACCGTCAGTTAGCCTAGATTTTTCATATCACCGCTTTTATATTTTTAAAAAGAATAACAAAATTTAACAAAAAAATTAAAATGAGTCGCAGACCTAAATGGAAGAGAAAATGTAAATCTCTGTAACTTTGGATTAGGCAAGGATGGTTTCTTAAGATAGGACACTAAAAGCACAGGTAGCAAAAGAAAAATAGATAAATGGGACTTCACTGAAATTAAAATTTTTGTGCTTCAAAGGTCACCACCAAGTAAGTAAAAAGACTTACAATCCACAGAATGGGAGAAAATACTTGCAAATCATGTGGACCTGTGTCCTTGTTAGGGACCTCAAGCCTCAACAAGGGATGTACAGCAAGTTCCCTGAAGACCGTCAGGCTAGACCTGGGAGGGCTCTGGCCCTCTACCAGAGTGATGGGGTCAGGCTCCTCTGCGCTGAGAGAGGTCAGTGGCCGACTGACTGGGGTGTGACCTGTGCACCCAAAATTGAGGTGCTGTGAGTGAGAGGGAATCTACTGCCCAGCCTCATAGACACTGTTCCCATAGGAGGAAAAACTCCTCCTGAACCACATACCCTTCTATTTCTTACATAGCTCTACTGAGCTCCATCATAATCTTATGGGCCCACCTTCATCTATATGGTCCATCGCTGAGCGAAACGTCATTATGCAGCATGTGACTGTACATTACTTGACCACACACCCTCAATCTTGGGTAGTGTAGACAAGGCTGCAAATAAACCCTGAATTCCTTCCAGTAAGTATGTTTTCTGAATTTGTATGAGTAAAGCGATTCTGAAACTATTTGAGATGTGCTACAGAACTGAGCAAGTGAGTAAAAGTGCTGATATTATTAGAGCCAGGTTCAAGGGACAGGAACCTATGAAGGAAGCAGCAGCAGCAAGGCAAGGAACAACCCTAGGATGAACTGGAGTTGGAAGTTATCAGGTGAACTCAGGATTTCTAAATTGTGTAGATGTATGCACACGTGTGTAAGTGTCTATACATATATGTACATACACAACTGTCCACTGAAGGGACCTATGAATATATAAAGTAGCAATGAACAACCCAACACCCAGATCTTAATTTCTAATATTATTCTTTATTAAAAGGAATCAGGGCTTTTTGGTAAAATAGCTAATTCTAGGACTATGGCAGAGAAGATAGATAATGAACCTGGAATAGCTTGTTATACCAGAAAGTAATGGAGATTAGAATAGAAAAAAAAGAAAGAAAGATTGGGTTATGTTACAAGCATACAGTCAGTTTGAAGGGGTGTCTAGTAGCCATCAGGGAAAATTCACACACAAAATAATTAAGAATAGTAAAGAATTATGACCACTGAAAACAACAGAAATCCATGAGTCTGCTGATAATAGATAATTGGGCAGCAAGATAGGACTCTTGGTCACAGAGTAGAATGTCAGCTTCTGTAATTTTCTGTACTTGTGTTAACCTTAAAACAATTTTAAGTGTTTTATTTTTGGAACCCAGTTAAACAAAACAACATTCTAAAAGCTGCTGAGAAACTACAGGCTTTGGAACAGTGTAAATGTGACTCAGTAAAGAAGTGACCTTAATTAGAATCTTCTATCTATAATTAGGACAGATTGCAGCCTAAATATACCACTTTGGAGTGCAGAACTCTCACACAACAAACATTATAGGCTTTGCCTTCACTAACTCGAATTTTAGTTTGTTTTTAAAAATATAACTGCTTGATAAAACCAGCCAAAGAAAAGCAAAGCAAAGAAAATGTATCCATTATGCAAATGATACATAAAAGGTCACATAAAGATGTATGTGACAAATTGACCTAGAATTTGGTGCCAAATTTCTTATCCCCTGAAGAACATACACAGTTTATCTGAAAATGAAAGCTAAATAATCCATTAAGTTTCCTTTGTTGCCAGAAAATTGATCTTCTCTATATGGTTGTTTTTAATCTAATTTATCTTCTATTTAACTGCACATGGGCATATGTTTTCTTTGCAAAATACTTCAAATCCTTTAAGACTATAAATTATAAATTAAAAAGTCTTAATAATATGACTGTAACACCAATGTGCAATAATTTAGTTTTCTCATAGCACTACAAATACAACAACTGAGTTCATCAGTGACTCAAAAAAATCACAAAAAAGTGCTCTAGTTCAACACAAAAAAATAATGCTAGAACCAATTTTTACAAATAAAATTGTGTTTGCATTCCTGAACTTCTTTTCTTAATGATTTTATTTATTTATTTTTACAGAGAGGGGAAGAGGGAAAAAAAGAGAGGGAGAAAAAGATCAATGTGAGAGAGATACGTCAACCAGTCGCCTCTTGCAAGCCCCCAGTGCGGACCTGGTCTGCAGCCCAGGCATGTGCCCTGTTCGGGAATCAAACCAGCAGCCTTGCCATTTGATGGCTGGCAGTCAATCCACTGAGCCACACCAGCAGGGCCCATCCCCAAGCTTTTAATTGGGAAGTTCAAAACTCTATTTCAAATAATTAGGAAAGAACCTCCCTTTACAGTTTGAGGCCCTTTTAAATGAATAAAAGTCAAATTCCTGTTCTCACAATGAAATATGCAAAAAAGAACAGGTTTGTTTAAAGATTCTTCTTCATGATAAAAACTATAAAGATTATATTTGGTCATAATATTGTAGCAACTCCATTTACTGAAGGCTAACTATGTGGTGGTAGGCACTGTGGGTTACTTACCTATCTCTGACCCGACCGTGCCTATTCACAGATGTGCCACTTGCCTTAAGAACGTACAACAAACAGGAAGGGTAGAGAGCTGGGATGCAAAGACAGCACTTTCCAGTTCAAAAGTCACTCTTATTCCCACTTCACGTTGCCTCCAGAAGCATCAAGTTCCCAGTTGTACAACTACTCCCCTATTTTCAATAAACAGCTTGTTTTCTATGAATACTACTACTTTCTTCCTCATTCGGAAAGTTCACTTTCAAAGCTTTACAACAGGTTAAATTTGATGAATGAATGAATAAATGAATGAGTATCAGTCAAGGCTATCTTTACCAGTTTGGGGATGGATAGATGAGTAAGTAGACAGGAATTAACAACAGCAGAGTCAAAAAATTTTGTGCAAAACTGTCCTTCAAATGTTTAGAAGTTGCTATAGTTATTTTGGAAAAGGTAATCCAGTAAGTATAATTCTGATGCCTGTGGATCTACAAGAAATTCACTAAAAGAAAAAGAGCATCAGTTCAAAATTTCCCTTGACACAGGCCACTTGAAAAATGTTCTAAATATTAATATAAGTAGCCCAAATTATAATTACATATTTAATACTTAGGCTTACTATAGCACATTAGCTCAGCAACTTCAAATTTAGACTTTTGTAGAGCCATGTTTTGTTGCATATGCCATTTTGCCATACACTGAATTCCTCTCTATAAAATTTAGTGTATATTTAGCCTTTGGTAAAAGAATTCCTTTTCAACCAGCTTTCTGACATAACAGTGCACAATAATGAGTCACTCCAAGACAAAACAACAAAAAAAAGTATTTAGCACATTATTAAGATATTAAAAATTAACCTAATTATTAGTAAGGACACAAGCATATTAGATACAAAAATATAACCTTTGCACTCAAGCCCTTGTTTTTACTATGAGTTGGAAATAAAAACAGACGTGGTAAGTATCAAATAAGGGGTACAACCAAGTGTCGCGGAAACGCAGCACAAGGACAGTATACTTGCACTTGGAGTGATCAGGGGACACACTACGGATGCAGCTTCTGAGGTGAACCGAGAAAAGCTGTTTTCAGGAGCAGAAAATGGGGTAGGACCTCCAGCAGAGAAACAGCAGGGGCCCACCCAAGGCGCCTGGTGCTTTAAAGTACCCGAGGCAGGGACGGTGAGCTGGGGTCGTCGGTGGGCTCAGTCCAGCTCACTGCTAGTTCTTGTATGGCCTGTGGGCTACCAGTGCTCTTTACATTTTTAAATGATTGGGAAAAAGCATTTCATGACAGGACACACGAGAACTATGAAATTCACTACGTAAAGTTCCACGAGCACACGGCCACGCCACACCCAGCTGTCCCCCTACTGCCCATCTCTGAGTGCTTGCACACTGCAAGGCAGAGTCGAGTGGTTGCAACAGAGACCCCGTGAATCATAAAGCCTGAAGCATTTACAATCTGGCCGTTCAGAGAAAGAGGCTGCCAACCTCCTGCCTTAGAAAGACCTACGTGGCTCAAGGACTGTGAAGCGAGGGCAGGGCAGAGAAAGAAGCTAGGAAGGAAAGCGGGCATGTAGGCCTGGCAGAGATTTGAGTCTACGTTCTAAGAGTAATGGGGCAGGCACTGAAGAACATTAGGTAAGAGAGTGGCCCTTAGATACGCATTTCGTAAAGCTCACTCTGGTCGTTATATTAGTAACCAGTGCTAGGAAACAAGTGTGGATGAAGAAGGGGTTCTGTGTAAATCTAACCAAAGTGACCTCACAGGGTCATGGTGGGCAGTCATGACTTTGCCTATTAAAAGGTTTATCTTTGCCTTAAGCAGCCCTGTCCATTGTTCTTGTACCTCTAGGTTAGCAGGCCTTTGAATGCCAGAGTAATCCTCTGTTTCAGATCCCTCGGAGGCACAGCCACCTTTCAGGGGGCATCCAAGTATACAGTATAATCTTTTGAACTATCTGGAACATTCTTTTCTCCCACCTTCATGGAATCTTCCTTACATTCCCTCCTTAATTCTGGCGTATAAAAGAGACAATGCAACACTGTCATTCTCTGGAGCATCTGAGACCGTGCTTCTGCCATGTTGTTTGTTTGGCTCAAATAAACACAAAAAATTCTCTATAGGTTTGGACATTCTTATGTCAGCATAAGTAAAAAGACCAGTGTAATAAGTAATTGAGAATATGAACACAGCTTAGACTATGGGGCTAGTAAAATAAAATAAAAAGGCTGAACAAATTATATCTGAGGGCCCTTCAGAAAGCTCTGAAATTTTAAGTATCAAGTCTGATTTTTCAACTTTCCAGAGTATTTTCAATTATCACACAATTCTCAAAACTGTTACGCTATGAACAGCTCTCCTACAGGTAGGAAGTCAGAGATGCCAACTGAACATCACACCTATGAAAACTCTGGGAATTACTGAACAAATAACCACCTCTCCCCCCTTTAGAAAGCTTTCCAAAGTATGGTTTATAATTTTTTTGCAAGCTGGAGGTGACTATTTTTATGAAGTTTATGATTAAAGAATTTACAGATAATACAATGTAAATTAACATAGAGAGGGAATAACCACAACGCTGTACTGCTTAAGCGCATTTCACTGCACTTTCTTTCCCACAATGTAGTAATGACACAGTGAACGTACCTGCTACATTCTAACAATGTAACTCTAAGGCGGCCTTCAGTAAGCGCCCATTGTTGTATATGGATATGCTCTTCTTCATCTTCTTCAAATCCTTGCAAGGTTTGGAATGGAAAAAATGGCTTAAACCTGAAAAAGTAAAGATAAGTCTAAATTTCTGAATAGTAAATACCACTGTTTAAAGCATAGTAACAAAGCCTACCTAGAGGAAAACACAAAACACCTCATACTGCAGGTGCTCAGCAAAACCAATGCTTGCTACATGCCCCATAACTGGCAACAAACGGTGCCTTCTCTGTGGCACCCAGACCTCCCTGTTCTTTGGCATACCCTCACTGACAGGGCAGGACACTGAGAACAAAGAAAAAGAAAATCCAGAGGGTCACCAGGTGGCCCTGAAACTTAGGTGGGGCAGGACAGAGCTTCATCTGGACTAGATGAAGAGTGTTCCTACAGTACACGACCACAGTTCAGAATGCGCTAGTCTCTGGAAACAAAGTAACTGATGGCGCCTGCCTGGCGTGGCTCAGTGGACTGAGTGCTGGCCCGCAAACCAAAGGGTCGCTTCGACTCCTCCTTCGATTCCTACTTGGGGCACATGCCTGGGTTGCAGGCCAGCTCCTCAGTTGGGGACAAGCGAGAGGCAACCACACATTGATGTTTCCCTCCCTCTCTTTCTCCCTCCCTTCCCCTCTCTCTAAAAATAAATAAGTGAAATCTTTTAAAAATTATAAATATATATAAAAAAATTGATAGTGACTAGTCCCCTCGCATACCACAAGATACCGTGCATATTCCCACTATTAAAGAGAACCCACAGCCCCCAGTGGAGTCGCTTTGCTAGGTCCCAGGAAGACTTAATTCCTAACATTTCAACTGTAGTTCCAGCCTCTCCCAGCAGCAGAATTTTAATCCAGTCAATCTGCAATTTCCTGGTGAACATTAGTGAGGTAATAAGACCCTGCCTCCCTAAGAGAAGGTGTCCTTGCCTGACATGTTCCACTCTAAACATCCTCGTGGTAACGTTTTCCTCCCATGAAAGCCTTCCATTCTGTGCAGTTCCTCTATTTGCGAGAGTGGATCCTGCAGATTCATGAATAAGGCCAATCAGATCTCTATGTGTAGTTGGTAGAGATCTAACCGTCCTTTGACAGCACCAACTGGAAGTCCGCCCTCCTCCTCAAAGCCTATCCAAACCCAAACACTTCTGTAGTGGGCTTTCGGTCCTGATCGATTGTGATCAATCGCGGCAGGCCACAGCACCGCTTTCACTGTCCGTCACCCTGCAGTCAGTAACTGCTGTGTGTCTATGCCTTGAAATCTCGAAGGTGACCTGGTCTCGCAATTCTCCGCACCACCCACACCCCCACTCGGGACTCAAGTATTTGTTGAGCTGATGAATAAAAACCCAATACCAAAAATGAAATAAACATTTGGGGAATAGTAACAGCACCCTACAATTCACATTGAAATATTGTGTATTGACAGAGGAGGAGAAATGCTGTTTTATGGTTTCCCAAACAACAGGATTAAAGGAAAAACTTTTTAGGGAAAAATAAATAGGTTTATAGACAATGCTCAGTGCTTTTCTTCTGCTTCAGAACTAGATGAAAAAAAAAATTCCCACTGTTTCTGCCTTTGAAGTCATCTGATTCAGAAAGACTCGCACCACATTTTTGAAAGGGAAAAAATTATAAATCTATCATGTTAATACAACGTTGTAGTTGAGTGCTTTTAACATATAAGCCTCGTGGCTTCTGGAGAACATATTACTCTGTTACTCTGCAAATAGTTTAAAATTTAGTACAATACACTAGCAACTTTGAATAAAATAATCCAAGTTTACTAAATCACTGCTGCTTTATGCATCAACATTTCTTGTCAAGTATAAAGTTAAAATTCAATAAAACTTCTCACAGGTGTGTGACTTCAATGTTATAGGGAGTAGAGTCTAATGTAGGTTTATTAATGCTCCTGGGGGCATTTGCTATAAGTGTTTATAAAATCAGAAGGCTGTATTCCATTATAAAATAATATAATAAGCAGTGGGATAAAGCTCTTTGTTCAGCAAGCAGATAAAGAAAATCCACACACTCACTCTCTCTAAGACCTAACGTGGCAGGGGGTGGACTTCTCTAAAATAGTGCAGGCAGTCACTAAAAACACACAAGTCATCAACCCCGGAGAGAGGACCAGTACCTAGAGTTGCTGTGATGTATTAAATTAACTGTTTGGTTCCCAGCAAAAATTATGAGGCATGCAAAAGGACAGGAAAGCATGGCCAAGAAGGCAGGAAAAAACCAGGCAAAGCAAACTGCCAGTGTGGACAACCTGGTGTTAGATTGTATACAAAGACTCCAAAATAGTTATCATAAATATGTTTACAGAAATTTTAATAAAATTTAATTAAAAGAAGAACTAAGTGGTAACTCTGGCATTGAAGAATACAATAACGGAATAAAAAATTCACCAAAAGGGCTTTCAACAGTAGATAAATACTGGCGGAAGAAAAGAATTAGTGAATTCCAAGGTCCTCAGCTCAACAGAGGTTATGCAAATCAAAGAATAATGAGAAAAAAAGAATGAAGAACTGAGCTTCAGAGAAATGTAGGAGACCATTAAGTACTCCAACACACACGTGATAGGAGTGGGCAGGGGAAGGAAGAGGGATAGAGGAAGGAGCAGAAAAAATATCCAAAGAAAAAACATAGGTAGCCAGTAAGCCCCGAAGCCACAAATTATATGATTTCACTTATATGAAAATCCAGAATAGAGACCGAAAGTATACCAGTGGTTGCTTAAGGTTGGGGAGAGTATGTGGGGTCGGAGGATGACAGCTGAAAGGCATGGGGTTTCCTTTTGAGGTGATGAAAATGTTCCAAAATCATGATAATGGCTGCACACATCTGAGAATACACTAAAAACACTGTAAGCTTTAAATAGGTGAATTGTGTGGAATATGAATTATATCTCCATAAACCCATTTAAAAAAAGACCCAACCCAGTTACCCAGAAATAATTTTGCTTGTCATTGCTCTGATTTGTAAATGTTTGGTTAAACTATCTGGTTAAATAAGAAACAAAATTATAAATAACACAGCCCCATTAAAATAACCTACAGACCCTGCGAAGGCTATGAAAAACAAAGAGCTATTAAATCGTCGCCACAGCCGGTACTGGCTGCTAACGCACTTACAGTAGTCCCCCTTATCTGTGGTTTCACTTCCCATGCTACCCGCAATCAACCCTGGTCCAAAAATATAAATGCAAAATTCCAGAAATAAACCATTCCTAAGCTTTAACTTGTGCACTGCTCTGAGTAGTGGGATAAAGTCCTGTGCTGTCTTGCCAGGGACGTGGGTCACCCCGTTGTCGTGTGTCCACACTGTGTGTCTGTCCTGTCTCAGTTATCAGCTAGACTGTGAGGTCCTGCAATGCTCGCATTCAAGTAGCCCTTATTTTACTTAATGATGGTCCCAAAGGAAGAGAGCAGTGATGTTGGCAAATCAAATATACCAAAAGGAAGCCATAAAGTGCTTCCCGTAAGTCAAAAGGTTAAAGTTATTGACTTAATAAACAGTGTATATGGCATTTGGTGCTATCTGCAGTTTCAGGCATCCCCGGCTGGGGGACTACTGTATTTGCTAATTTAATCCTTACAAGAACCCCAAACTACGGGCACACTGTTCATACGAAACAGTTTGAGAGGTCTCATAAACATTAGACACTGAAGCCAAAATTGGAAACTACATTATCCTCAAAGCCCTGCCATAACAGGGTACCACAGATGGGGTGGCTTAAAGAAGAGAAACTTATTTTCCTACAGTTTCAGAGGCTAGAAGTCCAAGATCAAGGTGCCAGGACAGTTGGTTTCTAGCGAGGTCTCACTCCTTGCCTTGTAGACAGCCACATTCTTGCTGTGTCCTCTCATGACTTTTTTCCCTACACACATACTCCCGATGCCTTTCCCCTTCTTGACACCCGTCCTAATGCATAAGGATTCCTTCCTTATGACCTCATTTGACCTTAATTACCTTCTTAAAGGCCCTCCAAATACAATTACATTAAGGGTTAGGGCTTCAAGATAAGGAATTCTGCAGGACAAAATTCAGTCCACAACAGAACTCAAATGGAACTCCAGAGCCTGGTCTACAGCCCCTGAGGCTGATTTGATTACCACCCTGGTTTCTGCTGGAACATACACTCTAACCCAGCGTGAAGGTCCCCGACAGGACACTCGGGGTTTTACATGCACTGTGGCGCTCAACCCGCACAGCAACTTGGTGATGATGCATGGCCGCAGATCTCCTTGTTCCACAATGACAAGGAAACAGATTCAGAGAGAACAGAGCCTGCTGGAGACTGCAGCCTTTATTAAAAGTTACAAGATATGCATGCTATATGCCAGCAAAATGAAGGCATAAAGCAAGAAAGAGTAATACTCCAGAAAACAGCGGCTCCAAGTCAAGAAGGCAGTGATCTTCCAAACCCAGATGACAGGCGCGTGGAAGCCAAGAGAAAAACCCACTTTGGGGCAGGCGACGAAAGCTCCGGGAAGACCTCCAGGAAATAAAGGGAATAGGTACAACAGGCAGGAGGAAAAATAAGAAGAGGTTAATTCTCCAATTACATCTTGAAAATTTAGTTAAGCCAATTCGGTAAAAGAGTTTAAAAAATTCAAACGTGACTCTAGGAATGTACTGTTTTGAATGGCACAAGTATTTTGAAACTGGAATACAGAGAAGAAAACATGAATCTGCATCTTAGACAGAGCTGCAATTAAAAATGATACAGACTTCATTATAATGTAAATAATAGACCAATCAAGGAAGATTTAACTCTAAACAGAACATAAATGTCATCAGTTATTTATTAATAAGAATGTAGTTCAGTAAATGAAAATGAAAATACTGATACAGCAGGATTGGGAAAAGGCAGAAGGGAAGGTGAGAAAGTGTCACTTAGTTAAATCCTCATCTGTCTTGGCAGGAAGTCAATCAAGAGACAATGTCCAAAGTTGTTGCATCAAGAACAGCTGGATGATGCTGTTGAACAACACAGAGGTGGTGCCATGATTAATTAGAATAGTTAACATTCACCGAGTACTTTCCACGTGAAAGGCTTTACATTTCTTCATTCTCACAATAATTCTGCGATATAGTACTCTAATCAATCCCCATTTTGTAGATGAGGAAACTGAGACACACAGAGGTTAAATAATTTGCTCAAGGTTACATGGGCTGTAAGTGGCAGAGCCAAGGTAAGAATGGCGGTGTGGCTCCAAAATCTGTGTTCTTCATCACTGCCTCTGAAAAGCTGTGAAAAACGGAAATAGTTATTACACAAACGGTTGCTTCTGAAGAGTGTGATTTAGGGGAGGAGAGCAGAGGGTTTAAAAGTAATTGCTGATTTTCATTTTAAGTCCTTCAGTAATGTTTGATTTTTCAATTATGTACATTAACTAAAATGAAAAGCCAGACTATACCAAATGTCAACAGGATGTGAAACTGCTAGCGCAGGCTATTGTAACTACTTTGAAAACTGCGCGGCAATAGAATAGAAGATCCAACAATCTATTAGGATTGGCTGGATGAACCAACGATCCACTAATCTTACTCCTAGATACATCCGACAGAAATGTGGACAAATGTTCACTGAAAGATTTGTGTAAGAATATTCATACCTGAAACCTGTATAATTTTGTTAACCAGTGTCACTCCAATAAAGAATATTCATTATAGCACTAATCCAACTGCCCATCAATCACAGATGGAATAAACTGAGGTACATTCAAATTGAAATACTCTACAGCAAATATAATAAACCATGTTTATACACAATGAATTTATCAACTACATCTATACACAGTACATATGGATTAATCTCACAAACATATTATTAACTAAAGAAGCTAGAAAAAACTATGGTGCACACAGTAGGACTCAATTTATCTAAAGCTCAAAAAGAGGGGAAAAAACCCAAAGCAGTGGTGGCAGCAGTCAGGACAGGAGCTACTATCTTGGGCGAGCGGTGACTGGGCAGTGCGTGGGTGGCGAGAGGGACTCCCGGTTCTTGGGAATATTCTCCTGCTCGTTCTGAACGCTGCCCTGTTCACTTCGTAAAAACTCATCGAGCTGAATCTTTATGATTCGTATACTTATTAAAACTTTAAAAGAAAAGACCTTAATTTAAAAAAGTAACTTTGGTAACATTTTAAAAATATACTTAAATTTTACACCTGTAAGAGTAGCTAAACATTCTTATATGTGGATCTGAATCTTTTTAAAAACAGTATTTTATTAATTAAGCTACTACTGTTGTCCCAATTTTTTACCCTTTGCCCCCCTCCACCCGGTACCCTCCATTTCTCCCGCAACCCCTCCCCCTCAGTTCATGTCCATGGGTCAGGCATATGAATCCTTTGGCTACTCCATTTCCTATACTGTTCTTAACATCCCTCTGTCTGTCCTGTACCTACCAATTTGTACTTCTTAATCCCTGCACCTTTACCCCCATTCTTCCCCTTCTCCCGCCAACTGATAACCCTCCAAATAAGCTCTGTTATCTATGATTCTGTTTCTGCTCTGCTTGTTTACTTAGTTTGGGTTTTACATTCAATTGTTGATAGTTGTGAATTTGTTGCCATTTTAATATCCATAGTTTTTATCTCCTTTTTCTTAAATAAGTCCCTTTAATATTTCATATAATAATGCCTCGGTGATGATGAATTCCTTTACCTTTACCCTGTCTGGGAAGCACTTTATCTGCCCTTCCATTCTAAATGAGAGCTCTGTTGGATAGAGTAATCTTGGATGCAGGTCCTTGCTTCTCATCACTTCCGATACTTCTTGCCTGCAAAGTTCCTTTTGAGAAATCAGCTGACAGTGTTATGGGAACTCCTTTGCAGGTAACTCTCTGCTTTACTCTTGCTGCTTTTAAGATTCTCTCTTTAGCTTTAACCTCTGGCATTTTAATTATGATGTGTCTTGGTGTGGTCCTCTTTGGGTCCCTCTTGTTTGGGACTCTGTGCTTCCTGGACTTGAATGTCTATTTCCTTCACCAAATTAGAGAAGTTTTCTTTCATTATTTTTTCAAATAGATTTCCAATTTCTTGCTCTTTCTCTTCTCCCTCTGGCTCCCCTATGATTTGAATGTGGTACCTTTGAAGTTGTCATAGAAGCTTCTTAGCTGATCCTTGTTTTTTTGGATTCTTTTGTCTTTTTGCTGTTGTGATTGAATTTTTTTCTTCCTTATGTTTCAAATAATTGATTTGATTCTCAGCTTCATCTACTCTACTGTTGGCTCCCTGTAAATTTTTCTTATTTCACTTAGTGTAACTAACCCTCATTTCTGCCTGGGTCTTTTGAATGCTCTTGAAGTACCCAATGAGTTCTTTGAGCATCCTAATAACCAGTGTTTTAGCTCTGCATTTGATAAGACTGATTATCTCCCCTCTGTTTAGTTCTTTTCCTGGAGTTTTGCTCTGTTTCTTCAGTTTTGCTGTTTTTTCATTTGGGCCACATTTCTTTGTCTCCTCATTTTGGCAGCCTCCCTGTGTTTGTTTCTATGTATTAGGTAGAGCTGCTTTGACTCCCTGTCTTAACAGTGTGGCCTATTGTAGAAAAGCACACTGGTAAGCCTTAGGTAATTGCTAAGGAGGGACAACCTGTGTGAACCACGTTGATGGAGTCTCTGATATGGTGTGGCTGCTCTGTGGCTCTGTGTGGAGTAGGGCTCAGAAAGGGGACAATGCCACTGCCTGGCCTCTGGAGTTTTGTCTGGGAGGAAGCTGTCCCCCAGCACTCGCCCTGATGCCATACACTTCAGTTTCTCCCCATATGCCACTGGTGCCCCTCCGGCTGCTGCTCTGGGGCTGGAGCCCAGAGGGAGTGAGTCTGTGTAGGTCCTAAGTCCACTGTAAGCCCTTTAAGAGGAGAGGCCTGAGAATCCCACAGTTTCTTAGACTGCCCCAACTCCCACTGGTTTTTACAACCAGAAGTTATGGGGACTTATCTTCCTGGTGGCGGATACCTGGGCTGAGTGGTCTGGTGTGGGGCTGGGATCCCTCGCTTCCAAGGTATCCCTGCCTTCCAAGGTATCCCTCCCAATTTTTAGTTGTTTACTTCTCCCAATTTTTATCCATCACACGTGAGTGTGAGACTGACCATTCCATGACTCTGCCCCTCCTACCCATCTGGATTAATGTGATTTCTTTAATTCCTTGGTTGTCAGACTTCCATACAGCTCGATCTTCTGATGATTCTTGGTGATAGTAGTTTTGTAGTTTAGCTGTAATTTTTGCTGTGGTTGTGTGAGGAAGGGAGCTGTGTTTACTATGCCTCCATCTTGACTGGAGTCCTCCACCAGAATCTTCTTTTTAACATCTAAAATATATTTTTGTTCTAAGATGTTTTTAACAAGACTGCTCTATAAGCACCCCGAATGCCAGCTGGTGACAATCCCATCACATGGCAGCAGAAAAATTGTTTGCAATCACTATGATCTTTAGAAAAAAAGGTTTACTACAAACCCGATATAAAAATAGTCAAAGGTCTAAATCTACTCTTGACTTCAGGATGGGCAAAGTAATAAATCTGCTAGAGTGTTCACCTCAGGAAAAGAGAAAACTTTCTAACCATCAGAGCTAGTCAAACAAGGACACAGCTATCTCATCGCACGGCATGCCTTCTATCTCTAGAAATGTTCAGGCAGAGGCTAGATGAGGCTTTGTCAAGAAGGGAAGGTATTGTGAAAAGAACACAAAATTTAGTATCATACAAATATAGAGTGTAGTTCCAATTCCTAGAGATTTGTTTCGAAATAATCATGGAGGGGAGTGTGGGGAGATACGGGTGATCAAAAGTGGCCACAAGTTAATTATCTGCCTATGGATAATGGGAGTTCACTGAACTATTCTCCTAACTTCTGAGTAAGTTTGAAATATTCCATAATGAAGAACTGGAAGAGGTTTTCTTCTATACACTAAAAACACCTGGGTTCTCTCTTCCCGTTTCTCTTCTACACTTCCCTGAGCAACATCATTTGCTCTTACTGTTTCTATAAGTTCCATATATGGACGCTTAAAAGTAAATGAAACAATTTTTCTTCAAACTTGTTTCTCCTCTCCTGTTTTTCTTTATTGGCACCACCAATTTCATAGCCACTAGGAAACCTGCAGCTACCTTTTGCTCCCCCTCACAACCAGTGAGTTCCACCTCCATTCCCTCGCACAGTGCTGCTAACATGTCTGTCTGCTGTTCTTCTGTGTTCCCTGCTGGCCTGGTTCAGGTTTTCGTGATTACTAAGAAATTATGATTTCTGAAATTATGTTTCCTCCTCTCAAAAAGAGTATTTTTTAAACCAAAAACAAAAGCCTCTTTACTTTTTCTTTAATGAAAAGCTATCTTACATGACTGTCACAAAGATTTAGAGTGTTCACAGGCATTAAGCACCTAGTAGGGATCTTGGCACATAATGGGCACACAAATCCTGACTTTCTTCTTTCTCAATGCTCAACTTTTATCAAACTGACGTCCTCACTGAATCTCTAAAGATATTGCACAATATCCTGATTCTGTCCCTTTGCTATTTCTTCCACCTGCACTTTATTTCCATCCCATCTCCCTGTGTCTAAAGCTAAACTGTCTTTTAACACAGAGCTCAGATGTCATTTCCTCTCTTCACTAACTATGCTTACTTGGGAGTAGAGAGACCAATCAAAGTTAGACATTCGGAGACTATAGTCTTATTTCAGGCTCAGGAATACAAACAACATTACATCCTGTCTAGGAAAGAAAGTAGAACAAGCAGCTATAAACAGGCACTTAGGAGTTTGTGCGGTTTTTGCCTTTTAGTCTCACCTAAGAAACTAGCAAACCTAAGTGTGCTTCAAATTCTCCTATACCAAATATAGAAACTAGATAAATCAGGTGATCATTTTCAAAATGTTTCTTCACTTATTGTTCTTCAGAGGCAACCCAGTATTCTTCTAAATAACATGTTCCCTGTTGCATTTAAATATAATTACAAAACCCCAATTAGCCATCATTTTATGGTGCACGTGATTACGTCAAACATGGCATACTACAAAAGTAGATATAAGCTAGAGAGAACACAAAGTACAAGTGCTTCAAAATACTCCTAATTTTCTGTATGTATTGGTAAACCATGAGCCTAAATTTCAAATCTTCAATTTTATTTAGACAATTCAATTAACATTACACTAAAAAGACAATTCATACACCAAGGTGCTCCACGCTTACTAAAGTTAGTGCTGCCACATTATTTCTCCTAGGAAACAACCTGCTAACCAGTCTGATCCTGTGACTGGCCCCACGTGGTAAGCTCCTTTTCACTATTCGAGTTCTATGTCAAAGTCACCTCATCTCTGTAACCTGTCCCGTCTCTCTATCATCTGGTAATTACTTCCTTGGCTGTGTTCTAAAAGCACTATATATACATTTCTACTGTGCCACTAACCATCCTGTTTACATGTCTGTCTCTCCCTAGCTCTCCCCAGACCACCCCCGACTCTCAACTAAACTGTGAGATGCCTGAGGAAGAGACAGCAGACAGGTAGTACAGAACAGCGGCGAAAGGCAGGCTCTTGGAGCCAAGCAGCGGAGCTTGGAATCCCGTTCTGCCACATCCCAGCAACACGACCCTGAGCAAACCCTTGACTATAAGTCTCATCTTCCTCATATGCAAAAGGAGGGTAATAATTACACCTCCACCTCACAGGACCGTTATCAGGGTTACATAAAATAATAAACAAGCTCTTAGCAGTCTTCACTTCTCAGCTTCTTTCTGACAAGGCAACTTAAAGAAGTTTTAGGTTTTAGAGTCAGTACTTGGTTTGGAATTTTGGTTCTAACACCAGCGTTGAGACCCTGGGCAAGCAACTTTAACTTGGAAAGCCACGGGGTCTCCATCAGTAGAAGACAGTTATTGTAAGGATTAGATGAGAAAGTTCATATAAGCATTTGGCACAGTGAGGTGCTCTAGAAACATTTCCTATCACACTTTCTATTTATCTATTTAAGGCTGATCTGCTAGAGACATGTTAGATAGCAAATGTCTTCCCTTCCACAAGGAATCATTTTGGAACTGAGCATTCACCACACATGATGTTCAAGGTCATAGCTGTTTGTCTTCCTCAGATTTCAGATTCCACATGGCCATAATTTCAGCCACCTTATTAATTGGTTTTTAAAAAAAGTGTGTTCTTTGTGAGGCTATCAAATTAACAATAGGCAGTACGCCTCCCTACCCTAAGTATCAGCTTTCTCCCTCTGCGTCACTGAGCTTTATAACCAAGGCTTACGTTAAGCAGAATATATTAAGAAACTGACTTACAGAAATCAATGGAGAAATGTTCTGCTTCTGGAATTTCTTGGTGCACACTATACTGACAAAGTCCATACTTGGGAAAATGATTTTAATTTCTGTACTCCTAAGGAGAAAAAGGTGCTCCAGAATAGTTATAAAACTAATGAGGATAACAGATACCATTACAAAAAGCCTTACTCCCACTCTTCCATACATCCTCACCTAATAAGAAATGTTCATTTAATCCAAACTCCTGAATCTGCACAGATTAATCAATACCTAAAATGCCTCACAATTTTCTTAAGTGGTTTGAGATGTACATGGAATAAAAGAGTGACAATAGAGGTCGCAGGTCCCTCATAACAGAACTCAATAGCTGGTGACTCAAAGGTGAGTCAATGTTAACTGATACCCTGGGCACCAGAGATAAAGTATCAAATGAGTTGCTCAAGGAACCAAAGTCACCCTCTTGACCATGTCTGATAAATCTCACATCTTTTTATGTTCATCACGACCCAGAATATAAGGGTCCCTTACCATAGCCTATGATGAATTAAAATTCCCAGTTTTTGCAAAGCTTAAAAAGAAATGGGGTGGGGGGGGGCAGGAGAACTGTCCTCAAATCCAAACTCCTTCTAGTCCTCTTTACCAGCTCCCCCAACACATGCCTTTAAACAAGAGAATATAAAAGGTACCACTTTACATGTTTCTAGCACACCTGTCAATCACACTTTCATCTACATCCCTGATTCTCACGATTCATAACAATGCACGGCCTTATAAGTCTGACATGACATATGAAGACACTAAAGATGAGGATGTTCGAGCGGCTTTCCATGAGCACACAGTCAAAGCTGCAACAACCCCTGTGCTTCTTACAAAGACAATACCGTAAGTCAATTAAAAATGTTACAAAAGCAATACTATAAGTCAATTCAAAACAACGTATCTAACATTTATGAAAGCTGACTTAGCGAGGGAGGCAACAGGGGCACCTCCTTCACATATGGTAAAAATAAGTAATCTTCAGGTTAGACCGCCAGTTCTCAAATATTTTGTTCACAGAATCCCTATGTGTTTAGAAATTAGTAAGGACTCCAAAGACCTGTTCTTAATGTGGGTTATATCTACTGATATTTACTACATTAGAAATTAAAAATGATGACACTTTTAAATGTAAGACTAACTCAAGCTCACATTCTGTAGCCACCAGGGTGACAATGTCACTACTGCATCATGTAACTCCTAGAAAACTCCATGGCACACTTGTGAGAGAATGCGAGTGAAAAAGGCAAGTAACGTTTTTGTATTATATGAGAATAGTTTTGATTGGTAGACACCCTGAGCCTAAGGGTTTTGGATCCAGCAGAGTCACAAAGCCACACTTCGGAAACCACTGAGCTAGAGAGTACCAACTCTTAGCTACGGCAACTCCTAAATTCTAAGTTGTAACCCATTTCTCACTACTAGATGAAAAATAAATCTTGAAGTAAGGACTGTCTTATTTATTCCCTCTTAGCACTAATTCTCTTTGCAATGCACAGTGCCCAGGACAGAAATGGTATCAAACATTTACTGAGTACATTAAACGTCTTTTGAAGTCTAGTGAATGAGGGAAGAGAAAACATCTTAAGTTAAAATTATTACCTCTCTACTATGGTAAAGACAACAAACAATAAAGTTTATAATACAGAGGTCTGATCTTCTAAAGCCAGTTAGATGTAGGGACAAAAACTCCACTCCAGGTGTGAGGTAAGGAACAGCAAAATATCTGAACAAGAGAAATGAGAAAAGTTAATACTTAACGGTCTCAGCTTCTCATTTTTTTTCTATCCAAATAAAAGCAGCAAAGCTTCTTTTGAAGTATAAATGATTTTTAACTTTATCTGTATTCTGCTTTTCTTAGTTTATAGTTACCTAATATCAGAACTTATTGAATGAAAATATTTTTTAAATGATTTGTACCTACATATTTGAGAAAAATGTCTGCATTAAACCTATGCAAACATAACAGAGAAGTGCCTAATGCTACCTTACATTTACATAATTCTTTTCTCCAAGAAATTTAACAACTTTAGATTTTTATTTCATTCAGTCTCAAAAATAACAAGTTGCATGAGTTGCCCAAGGATACACTAAATTAACAAATCAACAGTAATTCCAGAAATAAAATATAAATTCCTAATGATGCAATCCTACTGTTTCAGGACAAGAGGCTGAGCTACTTTGAAGAGAAACCTTAAGAGCAGAGTATCCACAAGGCTCCAGCAATTATCACCACAGTCTAATAAATTCTTGTTGACTGACACGAATCTTGGAATAACTGAGTCCGAATTCTAACTCTCTAGTACTAAAAAACTCAAATATTTTGAGTAATTTATCCTGAGAGTTTAAGCAATTTACTAAAACAATAGCCTATAATTTAGATAAATTGTAGTCATGGGCTTTATTACAGACCAAAACTGTCACAAATTTTCTCCTTATACTTCCTTAACCTCAAAAATATCTGAACTAAATTCAATTTGTTTTAACTACTACTCTAGCATTAGTTTTTTAAAAAGATACATTTTGCTACAAACATATTTTAAATTCTTCCATGTCAAGAGTTTATAATTCTAGTCCTGATTAAAATCTAAAGTTAAATACTGAGAATAAGCTTTTCAAATATTTAAATAGACCAGACATCACCTCTCCTAAATTTTACAGAAAATAATATTATACTTAATAATGGTGAGAATTACTCTTTACCCTTCAACAAGTAAATAAATTTCTAAAGCAAAGACTTAATTGATCAATTCATTATTTACCGTCTAAATGTTTTAAATGCCAAAATCACAATAACTGAAAGCAGCGTTAAGAAAACCCAACTTGCGCACTGGCCTGGAGGCTCAGCTGGTCAGGGTATCGTCCAGTCCATCAAAACGCTGCAGGTTCAGTGCCCAGTCAGGGCACATACCTAGGTTTGGGGTTCAATCCCAGTCAGGGGCAAAGGCGGATGTTTCTCTTAACACCCCCCCACGTGTCTCCCCTACCCCCTCTCTTTTCCTCCCTATCACATCCTCAGGTGAAGATTAAAAAAAAAAAAAAAAAAAAAAACTTGCAATAAGTAAAATCAGCAAATAAGTTGGAATGTGTTTAGGTGTACTGAGGAATCTAAGGTCCCAAAATATTACACAACACAGAGTAATGACGCGGTTGCCTTCACAGAGACATGGTCTCTCCTCTTCCTGTTTCTCAGGAAACTAAAGGTCTTAGGTACATCCAAATGTGCCCTGAAAGGTGTGGCTCAGCCTGCAAACTAGAAGGCTGCTGGTTCAATTCCTGGTCAGGGCACATGCTTGGGTGCGGGGCCAGGTCTCCTGTTGGGGGCATGTGACAGGCAACTAATCTATGTTTCTCTTGCACATCGATGTTTCTTTCCCTCTCTTTCTCAATCCCTTCCCCTTTCTCTAAAAATAAATAAAATCTTTAAAGTACATATATACCTCTAAATGCCTGTTTAATGAGCTTTGACTGTTGTTTGTTTTCCCCATAAAGACTAACCATCTGGAGAGCATGAACTGTGTTATAACCATTTTTATCACCTTCACCAGACCTACCACAACACTAGGTGTTCTTCAGGAATTAACTAACGAGAATAAATGACTTTATAAAACAACCTATTTACTAGCTCTAAGACAATGATCCTTCCATTCCTTTCACATAGAGATGCTCGTCTGAGCGGCAGCATAAGAGAATCCATGACGGATAAAAATTAGCTACTACTGCAGCACGTCATTGCTCCAGAACAGCAAGAGTGACACGCTGTCCTTGTGTCCACTCTCCCAAACAGTTCTTAACACTGGACAGTAAGACCACAGTTCCTACAACAAGCAAGAACTGTAGCTGCTATTCTAAAGTATTTTCCAGCCTAAAACACTTTTTAAAAGTTGTCCATATATAGAAAGAAAAGTATGAAATAGTAAGTGAATAAATACAGTATATTACACTTAACTTTACAAATGACTTTGTCAGCTGCCACCAAATTTACTTGGAAAGTTTTTAAGAAAACATGGATTACTCAAAACCATCTTTATCTTAAATAATTAGTAAAATAGAAAAGCAATAATTTAGAATAAATGTTGTATTTCCCCATCTCAGAAGACCAAAGAAATAATTCAACTGCAAATCACATTATAGAATATGAGGCTTTCCAGACCATGCCTAATTTAGTTCTCTGAAATAAATGGTATATTTAGAGAAGATTTAAATATAAATATAAAAAAAGCTCTATCTAATTAAATGCTAAAAGCCTTGACCTTACCTTAGTGAGGATAGTGGTCCTCCTCCATTGTTTTTTTTTAAGATTTTATTTATTTATTTTCAGAGAGAGGAGAAGGGAGGGAGAAAGAGTAATGTATGGTTGCCTCTCACATGGCCCCCACTGGGGACCTGGCCCGCAACCCAGGCATGTGCCCCGACTGGGTCCTCCTCCATTTTTAATCACTAAGAATATTTTAAAGTTTCCACAAATACTTATCAGACTATTTTCAGGAGTAATAAAATAGTGATAACAAGACAGTCATTTTCAGAAGACATTCCATGAGCCTGAAAAGTGATGTTTCCCCAAATATTTGTACCATACTCATTCATTAAATTCGAATAGTGCCCATAAGTACATGCACCCCCTTCCGCCTTATTTGTAGATCAGAGAGGTGAATGAAAAGCGGTCATCTATATACTATACTACAGAGAAATGGGAAATGTTTCAAGGTATCTAGAAATATTTCTGGCAGAATGATATTTAAAAACTCAACATTATACTGATAATGTCTTTTATAAAATAAATTGTTCAGTGGAAGTCCCTTCAAAAATATGTTTAAAGAGGGGTACAAATTATCACCCTCTACTATTGCTGTGAACTCATCTCGTTTGCACCCAGTTTAAATGGCGAGCATTTAGTGAGGGTCTCAAGTTCACATGACGAGGGCCCGGCAAGTAGCATCAGGGAGTGTAACAAGCAAGTGCGAACTATAAACTATGAATAAGAGCTTCCTGCAGCTGTTACTAGACTCTGTCTCTCCATCCTGTTATTGCTATGAGGAATGCAACCCTAGTGCCACAAGATCTTCCAATTTTTCCTAAGAGAATCCAGAAAGCTAAATCAAGCAAAATCTTCCATTTTTAAATGTTGGCAATTAGGAAACCAACCAACCAACAATAAAACACAATGCAGGCCAAATAAAAAATGTACCTGCAAACTGAATTTGGCCTTACAACACGTGACCAATGCTGGTTGCATGGCACTAATGTTCTAGGACAAGAAGCCTCAGTAAGGATCTCAAGTATCTGTGTCCCAGACCTTAAACTCCCCAGGACTATTATACTCAGATTTCACGTTAAAGATGGATACTCCATGGAGTCAGAACATTAGTGGTATCTTTCTCTCTTGAAGACTAATTTCTAGGTTAATTTTTTTTAAATACTTTTTTTTTTAATCTTTATGGGCACTTTACTCAGATGCCAGCTCTCTGAGAAAACGGTGGGTTATGTACCTTCAAAAACCATCTTAACATCTCATCTCAAGCTGCCCTTTTTATAAGGAGAAGAAAGGGTAGGTAAGGGGCTTGGGAAAAAGGTTATTAGACAAGAGTTGCAATTAAAAATACTACTACTTTAATTTACTATTTTAAAATATTACATTTAAAGGAAAAAATCAAAACAATATTGAGGTGGCTACATTTACAATTATATTAGTAACATTAGAACTATAATATCTAGAAAATTTATACACATTAAAACTCTTTTTAAAAAAATACAATGTTTTAAAAACTGTTAGTCGCTTAAAATGAGTGTCAATCAGCTGGGTCCTTAGAAAGCAACCACTTGGGTTCCTTCACATCTATGAGACACCACGAACTGGCATTCTGATTGGCCGCCTTCACCTTAGCAACATGAAAATGGAAAAACAAATGAAGGAGGGAAGAGGTGACAACCATGTTAACTGGCAAGATATGTCTGTTATATAGTAACAGTGCCAAAGGATCCTAGGACTCAATACAATTTTCTTTACTACTTTAGCACTGCTACGTAAATTAGGTGGCTAAAAGGAATAAACTAGCAAGACCTTCTATCTGGGAACAAAATCTACTGGATTAAAAAGAAATGCTGTGTGGGGCAGCACCCAAAGATTTAATCCCTTAAGAACAAGGAGGTATAGTTCAAATGAAAGGCAGCCTGGCTTTAACAGAACAGGATTTTACCGCCTGACAGCTGTGTGACTTTAAGCAAGTTACTGAACTACTCTGAGCACTATTCCCTCATCTACATTAAAAAAAGGATAAACACTAACTACTTTAATTCTCGTTATGAGAATTGTGATATATCTTAAATGTTTTTAAAACACTTCTGGTTTGACCTGGCTGGTGTGGCTCAGTGGATTGTGTATCAGTCTGCGAATCAAGGGTCAATTCCCAGTCAGGGCACATGCCTGGGCTGCAGGACAGGTCCCCGGTGGGGGGCATGCAAGAGGCAACCACACACTGATGTTTATCTCCCTCTCTATCTTTCTCCCTTCCCCTCTCTCTAAAAATAAATAAATAAAATCTTAAAAAAAAACACCACACACACACTTCAGGTAGAATAGCTACACAGACAAGAGAACTCAACACTTTCTGAAACAGTCCTTTTCATCTTCACACTTCTATCATTTTCTTTTACTAAACTAAAATTAGCTTCCTAGTTACTTCAATCCCATCAATCACATTCTAGTTTAAATCTTATTATGTAAAGCTAATTCAAATCTTACCAAGCTCTAAGCTCCCACAAAGGTTGAGGCTATTCAGTATTGAAGCCCCAACACCTAGAACAATGATAAGCACACAGTAGGTGTACAATATTTACAGATTGATACATTTTGTGTAGTATTTACTAATTGACCATTGAAATGCCTTCTAAGTATAAAGAGCACATGGGTCTACATTTCTGGATATGATCATTTAATGTTTAAGGTTTAAAAGCTGAAATACACATAACCAAATGCATGCTGTTTTTTTAAACCCCTCCAGATAATGTAAATGAAAGCAATTCAGTTGTATTTTAAATGGTGATGATGTTCAGTGATAGATGATAAAGTTCCTTCAAAGCAATAGACATAGTAATGGCTTCGTAACTCCTGTTCATAATTCCCTTCAGAGCTAACTGAATTCCGAGTCTGAATTTTTAAAGACCCTCATGATGGCATGTGATTTCACTGCCACTGTTGACTGCAAATATCCTCCAAATAAGAAATCAAATCTTATTATCTGAAAGTTACCCAGAAAATGTCAGAATCGAAGTTGTGACAGAATATCACAATCTGTAAGTCTTCTCAGGACTTTCTTAGCAACACACTGCTATCACCCTCTCACTGCGTGAACACTGGAGCCCGCTTATCATCCAGCCACTTACGTGGGTTCCAGAGCTTAGAGGGCAGAGTCCGCAGACCATGCTCTCCCGCAGAGCAGGAAACCAGACTGCGACCCACCATCCCCTGCACCTATGGAGTATTTCCATTATAAAGCGAGCCTCTCCTGCCGCTTCCCAGTTTTAGCTTTACGCTGCTACTCCGGGCTATTAGCCTAAACAAAACATAATTAGTAGGTAAATGTGCCACGTACACAAGGCAATAATCCGTCCCAAACCCAAACATCAAATACTTCTGGATTATCTGGGTCACTGATGCTTGGGACTGATAGAAAATTAGTGAGCTCCACAGAAAGAGGCAACTTCCAGTAATGAGCACTAGGAAAGGCAAATACCACATTCACATAACTTTATAATAAAGGACAAAATCCAGAAGAGTCAAATATCTTAAAGAACAAAAAAATTAAAGGACAGAAAGTGAAATTAAATATTCAGGCACTTTAGAAGAAACAGCTGCGTACAACCCTT
Source organism: Micronycteris hirsuta (assembly GCA_004026765.1). Taxonomy (NCBI): domain Eukaryota; kingdom Metazoa; phylum Chordata; class Mammalia; order Chiroptera; family Phyllostomidae; genus Micronycteris; species Micronycteris hirsuta. The sequence goes on along the minus strand of PVJI01005192.1, from coordinate 69,371 downwards.
TCTACTCCAACGACAGTCCTTCCCAGACCAAAGTCTGGTGCCACAAAACTTCCCTTTCTCTTCCACTTCTCCTATTAAACACGCACACACATCCAAAAAACAAAACCAAACCTGTACATTAATCAAATCAGTATGCCACATAAAATCAAGCCACCAGAGACAGGAGGGCTTTCGAAAGCTGAAATCACTACCTATCATAAGACACTCTCTGCAGGGCGACTTCGGCACCGTGCGAGGCACCCACAGGCTCGGGGAGCGGCCACAGGAGCGGCAGGTGCGGGCCTGGGCCACAGAGCCCGTCCCAGAAGGGCAGGTGTCACGGACACCAAATGTCCAGAGAACGGCAGGAAGCCTCCCGAGGAGCAGCATTCCTCTACAGCGGCTGCCACGGCAGAAGTGGCCTGCAGTTGCAAACCACAACAGCCCGGGCCCCCACGCATTCTTCCTGCCCGTGAAGTGTCTGGAACAATTTCTCCACGTGGCTAAGGTGATGCTGCCAAGTGCCCTTCACGCGGCAGCCACAGAGTTTCCCCTCGGCCCCGGAGCCGAGTCCTGGGGACTAGGGGGGCTTCCCTTCCCCTTCAGTGTGCTGCTTCTCCCCACACTGCCAGCACCTTCTGTGCTCAGAACACGCGAAAAGGTTCCCAGCTCCATTCGATGGCCCTCGGAAGAAAAGGTGAGCACGACCGGCCGCTACTAAGACCCTGTCCAGGGTCGGGGAGACCCCTGGAAAAGCAGGGACTCCCAGCCCCCCGCAGGCAGCGGCCTCCCGCCCAAACCCGGGCGCCCGGCAGCTCTGCCCCCGCACCTGTGGGGTACCCCCCCGCCCCGCCTCTCACCTGATCTTGTAGCTCGGGAGGGTGTGCTTGCGCTTGATGACTTTCTTGAGCTGATTAACGATGATGGAGGTGAGCTGGGGCATGGGCCGCCCTTCGAACTGCGAGCGCACCTCGAAGTCGATCAGCGGGTCCTCCACGAAGGAGAAGAACCAGTGGGTGAACGGCACGCGGGTGAGGACGAAGCGCAGCCTCCCCACCACGCGGGACAGCTTGACGAACAGGTACGCGGACTTGCCGAAGACCAAGTCCACGTCGATGGCCAGGTGGAAGCCCCCGTTGTACTCCACCTCCGCCTCAAAGGCCAGCTCCTCCGGGGAGGTGGCGGGCAGCGCCTCTCCCTCGGGGCCGTCGGGCTCCCCGGCGGCGGAGGGCACCACCGGCCGGAGGAGCCGGATGGTCTTAATGAAGGGCACGGTCTCGCCCAGGAACACGTCCCGCAGGCTCAGCCCCTCCAGCAGGCGCCCGGCCGTCTTGGTCTGCAGCAGCTCCTCGAACTCCACCTTGATCTTCTTGGTGACCCAGCGGCGGGCCAGTGCGGTGTCCCGCAGCTCCCGGAACAGGAACAGGATGATGGCGTTGAGGAAGTAGCAGGTTTCTCGCGTCGGCGGGGCAGGGGTCTCCGGGGTCGGGGTGGCGCCGCCCTCGGGGGGCGCGCCGGAGGACTCGTCGGCCCCGCCACCGCCATAAAGGTAGTCCCGCAGGGCCAGGCCCGGCACCGGCCTGAGGTAGCGGAAGCCGTCGCGCGCGCGGGCGGCCTCGTCCGGCGGCGGCTCGGGCTGTCTGCGGTAAAGCAGCAGGAACTGGGTGAGGAGCGTGAGGAAGGAGCCCAGCACCGCCGACGCCAGGATCATGAGCAGCAGCCCCATCCCGCCACCGTCTCCGCCCGGGCAGCCCCGGCAGCTGCTCCCGCGCGCACGGCGCGGCTTTCTTCACGCCGCCGCCCCCGCTGCCTCCATCTTGAGGACATCGGGCGGCGGGGACGGGGCGAGCAGCTCCCTGGGCCGCGTCCCGCGGTTCGGGTCCCCGTCCTGCGACGCCCGACCCTGCGACGGCCCGCGGCTCTCCAGACGCTCCGGGAGGCGGCAGCTTTGGCCGCGACTGCCGCGGGGGCGGGAGGGGCGGGACGGCGCGTCCCCTCGACCTCTGCTCATTGGATGAGCGATGCGTGACGTCAGTAGCGTACTCGCTCCCGGCGGTGTCGCCTGGCAGCAGGCGCCGGGGCGCGCGTACGTGGGTCCTCTCCTTCTCCAGCGCCCTTCTAGCCCCGCCCCCCACACCAACATTCCTTTCCCCAGCGATCCACGTGGCTGTCACTTCTGAAGCCACTGTCGAAATCGGAGAGGATAACTGGGGCCACCGGTTGGAAGATAAGAAGGCCAGGAGGAGATGGCGTGGCGCGTTGTCGATCCTGGTCAGCCCGTTATCTTCTAGTGCGCCCATCCCCCGTCTTTGGCCGCGGTTCCCGTCGGTTACCTCTGCTGCAGTGTGATTCTTCCACTCGCGCCCCTGACATGTGGGCCGGCGGGGGATTTCCCTGCAGGGCAGTGCCACGGAGACTCAGAACTGGCCATTCGGAGACTTCCTGAACCAGAACAAGAGAAGACGGACTGCCTCACAGAGCGCTGTCGCTGACTAACCATCCCACCGAGCAGACGCTCTGCGTCCGCAGAGGGTGGGCCCTGGGAGGGAGGGACAGAGAAAAACAATAAGATTTAAACGAGACGGAAAGAAGTAAAAGAGCTGGGACAGGAAAGGGGAGTGAGATGAATTTGCCGGATGATTGGAAGATGGATAGTGATTCGCTGGCAAGCCCCTGCAGTGGGATAAGCCCCCTGTGTATTACCACCTTTAGTCCAGCCATGAGGCCGTTTTCGTTAGCCCTCACCCATTTTACAGATACCAGCACTGCTGCACAGAGGCAAACAAAGTGGCCTGGGGTGATGCAGTGGAGTCTGGTTTGTCCAACACTAAATAAGCCCCAAGCCCTTGGTCACTCTTCTGTACCACGACAGCGAGATTGCTACGGCTGGAAGCGGGCTTATTGATTCCCTGATGCACAGGAAGAGGAAGGTGGGGAGGCAGCGTCAGGAAAGACTTCAGGAAATTTTGCACGGGGTAGCACCTTGACCAAAGTTATAGAGGTAATTCGGTCAGCTTGCCAACAACATTGTTAGTCCTCGTGCCCTCTGGCTACTTGGTTGTTACAATGCTTGTGTGGCTTCAATCACAAGGACACCACCACAGTTGTACCACTTTTCCTAGAGGATCAGCTATTCCACACCCAAAACTCAGACCAGTTCTGGTTGGCTGTGCGGAGCTAGGGCAGGGCTCCTCTCTAGCCCTCCTGGATCTTCAAGGCAGTGTTTGTCTGGACTCTGGGTGATTCTAGAACAAAAAACAGAGTTTGGCCACCTCCTGACCTAGCTGGAGCAGGTACAGACTTTGGAACCAGTCCTATCTCAACTTACTCATGCCCAGGTGTAAGACCAGATGGCTTTTTTTACTACAAAAATGCAAGACAGGTGTCTGCTGAGGAACTAGGCTCAACTCCCACATTCTGCCTCCTAAGAAAGTTTAAGGTCCTGCTGGGATTTCTGGGGGCTCAAGGCAACCCCTGTTCTTGGGGTCACCTCTGGCTCCTGGCCTCTGCTTCTGGACTGCTCTCTCGGTTCTACACTGTTTCAACCCAAATGGAAATGGTAGGCTCTTCCTCGGTTTCCACCAAAAACCTCGTTTATAAAATGTATGCACCATTGTAGAAAATGTCACAGACGCTGGAGATGGGGTGGAGCAAAAGATTAGTTCCTCGTGTTATTGAGACACAAAATCTTCAAACTATATACTGACCTGTCCTGCATCTTAAAATACTCTTCGACCACCTCCTCAGCCCCAGGGAAAGTTGCTGTTCCTCATGGGAGTGAGTCCTCAGGGTCATACTCCATCCCACAGGCTTCTGCCTCTCCTTGCCTCCTCCTGCTTCTTTCTTACTTCTCCAATGACCTCTGGGAATCCCAAATCTTTGAAATCCATTAGAGTCATTTGATTCCCCAGCAAAACTTGTCTCCTGAGGGGTGCACTTCAAGTCCATGAAGGAGCTCAGCACACCTTTTAGTAAGATAAAAGAAAAATATTTTTCCCTTGTGTTAAAAATGGTAACATTAGTTGAACGCTTACAGCAATAATGGTAATATATGTGGAGACTTGACTGTGTGCCAGGCACAGCGTTAAGCATTTTATGTGCCTTATGCCATTTAAGAATCAGAATGTCAGCAAGTGTTGGCCCTGCCCCGCCACCCCACCCAGGCCTGGGGGTAGCTGATCCAGCCCCCAGCTGGCTGATCCCATCACAGCCCAGCTGGGCAGGCCATTCCAGGGTTTCAGCCTGCAAATGCCTGCCAGCTTGGGGGACTTTGCTGCTTTTCCCTTTCACTAGGTCATCAGCTAACTAAGGGTTTCTTAACCTCAGCACTATTGCCATTTGCAGCTGGAAAATTCCTTATTGTTGGGGCTGTCCTGTGCATTGTAGGAGATAGTGCTGTGTTAATAGAAGCTTATTATTTTTCGTGGCATTCCCTGGAAGAATATAAAGTCAGCAACCTTTTCTTTCCCTTTAATATTAATGCTGGTTCATAGAAACTCAAGAGTCTGAGAACCTTTGGCTCCAGATCTGAAAATCTATGATTCTGAATAGGCATGTGAAGGAAGAAGGTACTTAGCTTGCCTGGTGACCTTTTAATGAGTTTTAAATGACATCATTGAAATTAAGCTGCCCCAACAGCCTTCATGGGAAGTATTCATTTCAAGGGTAAAGGCTGTTGAATACTGGAAAATGTAAGACAAGCATTCTCACCAGCTAGAGAGCGGCATGGATACCTTCTGCTACTAAACCCTGAATCCTTCCCGGTGAGTGGCAAATAGGATGAGAAAGCCAAAGCCTGTGAATATGGAGAGTTTGGAAGTAGGGTGAAAACCAACCAAATAAAAGTGATATAGTGACATCAAATCATGCAAATATAGCAAAATATGGTGAAAAGCAGAGAAGTTTAGAACGATTGCCTAAGAACAATACATTAAACCATTTTGTGAACTGTCAGGATTCAATTTCAACCATTTTTGAGCATCCAGCATGTGCCAGGCTTTTGGGGTGCTGAATGAATAGGACAGAATCCCTGCCTTTGGGGGTGCCTTGTCCAGGTGGATGTAGACACATCCCTACATAACTGATGTTAAGAAATAGTACCCAGTGTATTGTGGGAACAGAGCCTTCTGAAATTGGATATATGTTAAAGAGACTGGGGACTCTCAGAAACTCAGCTGCAAAATTTTCAGAAACCTGGGTATGAGAAGTCTCTTTCTCCCTCTCTCCTTCTCTCTCTCATTCCTTCTGGCCCCACCCCCACCCCATCTCTCTGCTTGTCTGTGCCATATTCCTCCATAAGACTCTTGATTCCTCCTTCTCCATAGCCTCAGCACACAGGCAGCTTTGAAAGGCACCAGCTTTATACCCAAATCCTGAGGGGCCTATGTTTCTGGTGCCTAATGTGAAATGATGCTATTTCAATTTCAAGTGCTAGAGGAGGAACCCCAGATGGGCTCTCCCAACCCTATCGCTCATGCCCAAGGGTCTTGCCTCTTCTGGGCTGCTGGCGGGTGGAGCAGTTTCTCCAAAGAGGGGGAGAGGATTGAGAATGAGCATAGATGGGCAATTCTAGGTCAATGGGAGAGGAAACGTTCATTCTGGCTGGGGAAGGTGGGGAGTTTCTTGGGGAAGTGGAACTCCCATTGGCCTCTGATGATTAGAAGGGCATTCTAATCAGGAGGAGGCCCAAGTTCAGAAGTTGGAAACCCAACAGAGTTTAGGGAAATTGAGACCAGGGTGGTTGGAGGGTGGTTTGAAAAGGGTCAATGCAGGAGGAAAATAGATAGAGATTAAAAAAAAAAAAAAAGTAAAGCAGGATTGAGCCAAATTATGTAGGGTTTGAATGTCAGGGCAAGGTTGGGTTCTATTCCACAGTGTTTGTGAAGTCGCCAAAGGTTTTTAGGCAAAAGCATGGCTTTCACCCTCTTTCTTCAACCACCCAAGTCACACTGTTGCTAGCGTGATATTTCTCCAGGACAAATCTGATCTTGTCACTTCATGGCTAAAAATTCTTCAGTGGCTCCCCATAGCCATATTAATAATAATAATGGCTATCATCCATCAAGAGCCTAGTAACCGGGAAGCATTGAGCTCAGCACTTCAGAAGCATTTTCATTCTCACAACTGCCTTTTGGGGTAGGTAGCATCATCTCCATTTTATAGGTAAGGAGACATCCATCATGCAGATGAAAAGCCTGATAAAGGTCACTAAGGTAAGGAGTGGAGGAGCAGAGATTTGAGTAAGCTCTAATCCCAAAGCCTCCCATTTTAGGGTGCAGTCCAAACCAGTCCACATGGGAACCCACTCTCCTTGTGATCTGGCCTTTGCTTGCACTTCAGCCTCCCTCTCACATGCACTCTGTCAACAGAGGCCATTGGCTCTACCTTCAAAATACACTTGGAATTTTACCACTTCCCCATTCACTCTCCTGGTTCAAGCGCCATCTTGAGCCTGGATTCCTGGAGTAGTCACTTAACTGGCCTCTCGGCTTCTGTCCCTAACATCCTGATATCTGTGTTTGAACAAAGTGACCAAAATGACCATGGTCAGCACAAGTTCAGTCATGTCCTTCGTCTGCTCAAAAACACTGGTGGTTCCTGGGATGGGCAAAATAGTGCCCTCCCTCCCCCAAAGATGTCCACATCCTAACCCCTGTGGGTATGTTATATTACATGGCAAAGGGGAATTAATGTTGCAGATCGTTGCTAATTAAAGGTGGCTAATTGCTGACCTTAAAATAGGGTGATTATTCTGGATTAACCAGTTGTGCCCAATGTAATCACAAGAGTCCTTAAAAGGGGAAGAGAGAGGCAGAAGGGAAGATCGGAAAGGTAGGATGTGAGAAAGACTCAACCCAGCATGACTAGCTTTGAAGATGGAAGGGGACTAGGAGCTTGGAATGTGAGAGAGTGCAAAGAAGTGGCTCCCCAGAGCCCCCAGAAAGGAATGCAGCCCTGCCAACACCTTGATTTCAGTCCAGCGAGATCTGCTAGAGGTTGGGCTTTTGACCTCCAGAACTTTCACACAATGAAATCTGTGTTGTTTAAGCCCCTAAGTGTGTGGTAGTTGCAGCAGCCACGAGAAATGAATACAGTTGCCACTCTCAAGTAAGGTAAAAGCCAAGTGACATATCCCGGTAACCCCTGGGGCCTCACCTGCCACTTTCTACTTTGTTCATGCTTTTTAAAAAGTATTTTATGTATGTATGTATGTATTTATTGTTGACATCATTACAGATGTACCTCATTTCCCCCCACTTTGCCCCCCTCCATCCAGCCTTTCCCTGGCCTTCACCACACTATTGTTTGTGTCCATGGGCCATTCATAGATGTTCTTTGGCCAGTCCCTCCACCTCGTTCACTCTTCATCCACACGGGCCTCTTGCTCCAGCCGCATAGCTCTGTAGAATGAATGCATGATTTTGAAACTTCATTTTCCAGAAGAAGGAGAGGAGAAGTGACTTGCCCATGATCCCCAGCAAGGACCTGAACCCAGGACTCTAGCGCAGTGACCAGTCGGTTTGTTATTATTTCTATTGTACTTAGCTTTCACTTCAGCTTCCTCCCCCAGAAAGTCCTGTGATTAAATCTCTCTCGGCCACCTACCAAAGTGTTCAGATTCCCTTCCAATGAGGGAATCTTTACATTGAGTGTAATATTCTTTGCCAGCAGAATAGTTCATTTCTTCCTGAGTGAAATTCAATGACGGAAACATTCTTTTAAAAGGCAGAGTAAGAAATTTCCAGAGCATTGGATTGTACTGACCAAGACAGGCAAATTTCTTAGGAGAAAAGACAGGCCTGGCCTTCCTTCAGCCAAGGAAGATTTACTGCGTGGATTTCTATTTATACCCTGGGACGTAGAGTGCGCTACACGGAAACCTGGAAACAGTCCTAAGCATTGTTGGCAATCCCAGTGGGTCTGAGTGCAAACAACCCTCCCTTTTCGCTGACCTGGCATTTCTATTTCCTAATGAGAAGGTTTGATTCGTAAGCTTGCAGCCACTCAGTGGAGGGCTCCCACCGGACAATTGTGCTGAGTCACCTGGACGCTGATCGGCCTCCCTGTGTCCAGCCGGTAGGTGTTGCAGGCTGTTCCAGGACTGATCTCTGGTTCAGTCAGCTCTGGGCACAAAAGCAGAGGTGGCTTTCCCTACAAATCTTGTGGGTACCAGCTTGGCAGCTAGAAGCAGGCCCATTGTGTTGTTTGGATTTTTTTTTTTTTTTTTTTTTGTCTGCGTAGCATTCCTTTCCTTTGGAAACTTTTCCTTCTAAGTTGTGCTCTCAGGGTTCTCATTTCCAGGCACCCCACCCCACCCCCGCCTCAATCCCCCAGCCTCAAGGATAGCCATGTGACCCATGTCGGACTAGTTTATAGGACCCGATCCCTTTCAACACTGACTGTTCTACAGAGGGTGGACAGAGGATTCAAGCAGGGCCTATCAGAATCCAAACCCAAGAAGAATATCCAGACCATAGGAAGTAGACTCACTCCTTCTGCTGGGGTGGCTGACCTTGGGAGAATGTGATTCTGGAGGTGCCTAGTGGAAAAAAATGCTTGTTTGTGCAGGAAGCTAAGCAGAGTCACACAAAGAAGAAAAGTGAATGAAGAGGTGGTCCTTGAGATGGTGAGTCCCTGATTCAAGTGCTGCAGGCTCTGTTTTCTGTTGTTCTTGCATCCTCTGAGCCGCCCCACTGACCTTCCCAGCTCTGTGAACCGGTGCATTCCCTTCCTGCTGTATAGAAGGCTTAGATTGTGCTGCTGTCACTTGTTCCCAAAGGAGTCTGGCTAATACAAGGGGCTTAGGTAGGAAAAAACTGATAGGGACCCCTGCCACGGACAAGAGAGGACTTAGACCCTATTCCTGCAGAGATTAATGCTGGTTTCCTCAAAGGGGTCTTTGGAGAGCCTGGCTTGGGACATCCCAAAATGTAAGAATATATTTGGCTCCTGAGTGAGCCTCAGGAAGCCTAGATCTATTATTTCCTATCCCCTTTCCCTCTTAAAACACTTCAATGGCTTCCCACAGATGTGAGGTTAAAGGTCACAACCCTTAACAGACCCAGGAAGCCTGACCTCCATGGTCTGGATCAGGGGTCTGCACATTTTTTTTTTTTGTCAAGGGCAGAGAGTAAATATTTTAGGCTCTGTGGGTTATAAGGTCTCTATCTTAATGTAGCCAAAAGCAACCGCAAGCAGTAAGTACACAAACGACTGTGGCTGTGTTCCAATAAAACTTTATTCAGGAAACTAGGCAGTGGGCCATACTTTGCCCACTTCCTGGTCTGGAAGGTCTGGAACCTTGCCCTCCACGCATATATCCAACCCCACTGGCCTCCGATCAGAGTCTTCACGCTCCAGCCATAGGCTCCCTTCTCTCACAGGGCTCTCAGCCTGGCACTTTCTCCTGAACCCTTGTATGCTTAACCCCTGCCACCACCCCGATCCCTGCTCAGATGCCACTTTCCCGGGGAGCTTCCCTGGTACCCTGAGCCCAGAACAGACTCCCCTGGCGTGCTTTCCTGATGCCCACTCTCTCTCCTTCATGTTATTTGTGTTGTAGCTGTAATTTTTCAGGGTTTTGTGCTGATTTTCTATCTCCCCACTGGATAATGATTTCCATATGTACAAGGTCCTGCCTGTTCTGTGCAGTGCCTAGGATAGTGCTTGATGCATTGGATGGAGTGCATTGTGGTAATGTAACATACATTTACTTTTAAAGGAAAAGAAGTGGGGGGGGGAGGATGGGAGAGGAGAGAGAAAGAAAGATGGAAGGAGGAAAGAAGGAAGCAGTCCTCTGAATCTGATTGAGCATTCAAGAGCAAAAAAAAAAGGATATTTTTCTTATCTGCCCATTGTTGTAATCAGTAGAACATGAAGACTTGGCAGTCCTTGTCCATTCAGGCATTTGGTAGCCTTTGGTACTCGGGGATGTTCCCTGGAGGTGACATCACATCTTGGGCTTGACTGTGGAATTGGGGACTTTTTTTTTGCAGCCCTTTCCCCCACCATCCTGACCCTTCCACATTGCCTTGTGTGTGTCCAAGTTCTCCGTGAGGATGTCAATCAAGTTCAGCTCTCCCAAAGTGCCCTTTCCCAAAGTTACTCTGATCTCCTGGGGTCAGATCCCAGCTCCAGGATTTATTGGTTATATGATCTTGAGCAAGTCATTTAAACATGCCAAAGCTCAGTTTTCTCTCTGTAAAGTGAGGATAATAAAATTACCTATGACTAGGTTTTTGAGAGGATTTAGTAAGATAATATATAGACATTACTTAATTGAAAGTCTGGCATGCTTAGTGTCAATAAGTTAACTATTAGTAGCTAATTACTAGAAAAAGAACAATCTGATTATCTCATTGAAGCAATCTGGCCTATCCTTAAAATATGTGGGGTCAAATTGTCTAAATGTTTAAAAATTATAAGTCAAGGTATTAATTGAATTTTTCTTCTACATTGACAAATATGGCTTCATAATAGCAAAGTTATTTTAAAAATTGGAAAACTATAGTTTTAAATGACTGAAAGTTGCCAAATATAAAAAATAACTGAATTTAATTATTATTGTACATGTGCTATTGATGGCCCAGAAATACTTTGATGAGTGGTAAAATAAAGGCATATTTTATGATTTATATATTCTCTATAACTTTTTTTTGCTTTCATGTCAGAAAAAAATCACTAGTTATATAATTATAATCAAAATGTATACATAATTTATGTGCCATTGACAAAGATCTAAGGATTAAAATTAACATGTAATTATCTTCAAAGAGTATCAAATTTGAATATATTTCCATCAAAATGTAAATGAAAGTAAAAGTAAAAAATAAGAATTGAATATTTTAGAAGGAAGTTTACTTTATTTTTTTTTAAAGATTTTATTTATTTATTTATTTTTAGAGAGAGGGGAAGGGAGGGAGACAGAGAGGGAGAGAAATAGCAATGTATGGTTGCCTCTCACATGGCCCCCACTGGGGACCTGGCCTTCAACCCAGGCATGTGCCCTGACTGGGAATCGAACCGGGACCCTTTGGTTCCCAGCCTGCGCTCAATCCACTGAGCTACACCAGCCAGGGTGGAAGTTTATTTTTAAAGCATAAAATATCATAATAATGAATAAAAACTATAAATAAAATTATTTAAATCTGTGTTTTTCATTTGACATTTTAAAATGGAATTAACTCTTAATAAATATTTTTACAAAAATAAAACTATTTACACCCTGGCTGGTGTGGCTCAGTTGGTTGGAGCATCTTCCCATAGACATTTTGGAAGGTCACAAGTTTGATTCCTGGCCAGGGTACATGCCTGGGTTGTGCGTTCCATCACCAATCAGGGTGTGTACAAGAGGCAACCAATCAATGTTTCTCTTTCACATCGATGTTTCTGTTCCTCTCTCTCCTTCCCTTCCCCTCTCTCTGAAATTAATAAGCATGTCCTCAGGTGAGAATAAAAACAAACAAACAAACAAACAAAGAAAACTATTTACAATTCTAGGACTCATTTTTTTAACTTAGTTGTCAATATAAATAATCAGTATCATACTTCACTCATGTTACCCCTATATTTGCAAATACTTATATTTAAGAGTAATATGAATATTTTTAGGGGAAGGCATGAATGCAGTCCCTCACTACCCCAAATTATGCAGCTGAGTTTCCCACATTTGGGGAAAACACAGTGGTCAGCATACCCAGAATGCAATGGGTGAGCCTCCCCTGGGTAAACAACCTTCGTGATCACGGTATCTTCCCTACCAAGTAAGTAAGAATTGTTCAATATTAGAATGTGTTTCCCAACGGCCCATGTACACTTTTTTTTGTGGTTATGCTAACTCATCATTGCTTTAGAAACTACAACTGGAACACAAATAAAAGGAAGAAAAAGATGCCCAGCATTGGCAGGAATGATACTGTACTATACAAAAATCTGTTTACTTCAGGCTGTCTGAGCAGGAAGGAATTGACCGGTGAGTTAATTTGCGTTTTCTGTTGTTAAAGGCTCCTATCACTTCAGTCCCCTCTGTCCTCTGAAACAACATCCATCTCAGATGTAGGCAGCAGCAACTCATAAACCTTTGTGGCATTGGGACCCAGGAGCCTTGGTTTTGAGGCCAAAAGGCAAACTGTGGAAAAGTGTTCCCTGGGGCCTGAGCATGTTGATCCCAAGAGTGGATATTTAGTTTAGGGTTGGGGCGGTGATGTGCCATTCTAAGCCCCAGGCCCCAAGTGACACAAGCATACACGTGCTCTTTAATCTGTGTGTGTGTGTGCGCGCGCGCGCGTGTGTGTGTGTGTGTGTGTGAGAGAGAGAGAGAGAGAAATAACGTGGGGTCCTCTAGGGCAGGGGCCTCTCTTCTCTGCCTAGGTCTTAGAACAGTATGAAAAGGAATTGCCTGGATCCTGGACCAATAGGCCATTTAGGGCATTTGCTTAACCCTCAAAGAATTTCTGGGGTGAACGGGCCTCAGAAGGCAATTTTGAGCCAAGGATATGTGCAGTGCCGCTGCCCTCACTGTTCCTCACTGCCCGCCACCCATCAGCAGGAGGGGGTTCTGCAGCTAAGCGTACTCATTCTGACTCTCGATATATTCTCGATATTATAAGCGCACTTATATGACTCTCGATATTATAAGCGCACTCGATATATTCAGCTCAACAACAGGAGTGCCACAATTAAGTAAGAAAATACGTAGCAAGTAAATGTTTTAATTCTTTCCTGATTGACAGCAGGGTTTCAGGTACTTTGACAAGTAACTGAATAATAAACACATCAAAGTAGAACAAATGAAAGATGTGCAGAAAATGCCAACACTATTTTTTTAATTACCAAGGAGACTATTACCAAGACATGTTGTTCATAAGTGCCTACGAAAAGCCTTTTTAAAATATAGGCACTGTTAATGGGCACCCGTCTATGGGATAAGCCCTCATATAAAAATGAAGTTAAGTATAGAATTCTCATTTTACAAAGAGGAAGAGGGAGCCCAGAGAGGCTAAGCAGCTGGCACAAAATACAGCTGCTCAGGGGCAGAGACTCCAAGAGAGGCTCGTCTGTGTCCAGATTCTGACCTGGTGACCACCAGGACATCTCCACATTAGCAGAAATTCAGTAGGACCCCTGGCTGAGCGTCTGTCTTCTGCTTACTCTACAGGTCCCCACCCCCCTGCCTCAAAGGAAAAGAAGTCTTATTGGCACTGCAAATAGTTAATAAACATGTGCTAGGTTATAAGATGTTGTAAAGCAACATTTACTGACTGCTCTTTCCTATTGGGTAAAAATCTGACCACTGAATTTGGAAGTACCTCTTTCCTCTAATTACAAAATGCTGACTTGCTTCAGTTTACTTTCAAAGTTCAACAAACTTTACAAGGTTTCTACAAGTTGAAGAAATGCCAGTAGGGCCTTGAGTACCGTTGACCCTTGAACAACACGGGTTTTGAACAGCATGGGTCTGCTCATACTTTTATTCAATCAGTAGGTACAGCACTGTAAATGTGTTTTCTCTTCTTTGTGATTTCCCTAGCAACATTTTCTCTTCTCCAGCTTACTTCATTGTAAGAATACAGCATGTAATATATATAACCTATAAAATATGTTCATTTTTTATGTTATCAGTTAAGGCTTTGGGGTAACAGTAGGCTATTAATAGTTAAGTTTTCTTTTTTTAAAGATTTTATTTATTTATTTTCGGAGAGAAGAGAAGGGAGAGAGAAAGAGCAATGTATGGTTGCCTCTCACATGGCCCTCACTGGGGACCTGTCCCGCAACCCAGGCATGTGCCCCGACTGGGAATCGAACTGGGACCCTCTGGTTCCCAGTCTGTGCTCAATCCACTGAGCTACACCAGCCGGGCTAATAGTTAAGTTTTTGAGGAGTCAAAGATGACACATGGATTTTCGCCTGTATGGGGGTCGGCATCTCTGACCCCCTGTTTGTTCAAGAGTCAGCTGTAGAAAGATGGGGAAACATGTAATGCTACTAAGAGATTGATAGTATCTTTATGTTTTATCATTACCTTTATGATTAATTAGATTTTTAACAGCTTTATTGAGATACATTTCATACACCATAAAATTCACCCATTGAAAGCATACAGTTAGTTAGAGTTTTAATATATTCAGAGTTGTGTTGCCATCACCACAATCTAACTTTAGAACATTTCCCACACCCTAAAAGGGACCCCATACCTGTCAGTAGTCACTCTCTGTTTCCTCCCACCCTCGCCCCGGCAGCCGTGAGTCACTCTCTGTCTCTGTGCATTTACTTAATCTAGCTATTTCATGTAAAAGGGATCATATGATATGTGATTTTTTTTTTTGTTACTGGCTTCCTGTACTTGCTTTTTTGTTTTGTTTTGTTTTGTTACTGGCTTCTTGTAATTGCATAATGCTTTCAAGGGCCATTCATGTTATAGCATATATCAGCATTTCATTCTTTTTATGTCCAAATAATATCCCCTTGTATAGATATACACTTTATTGATGCATTTATCCATTGTTAGACATTCAAACTTTTCCAGTTTTTGGCTGTGATGAATAATGTTGCTATGAAAGTTTGTGTCCAGGTTTTCGTGTGCACATATGTTCTTATTTCTCTCGGGTGCATATCTGTGAGTGCAAGTGCTGGATCATGTGGTAGCTCTGCATCCAGCCTTTGGAGGAACTGCTCGACTGTCTTTCAAAGCAGTTGCACCATTTCGCATTCCCAATGCCAGTGCACGAGGGTTCCAGTGTCTCCCCTTGTTCACCACCACTTGTCTTGATGTCAGCCATCCCAGGGGGTGCAGGGTTGTGTCTCACTGTGGGCTTGATGTGCATTTCCCTAATGTCTAATGGTCTTTGTTGAAATACCCATTCAAATTCTTGGCCCGTTTTTAAATTGGGTTACTTGTCTTTTATGATTAAGTTGTAAGAGTTCTTTATATTTCTGGATACAAGTCCATTCTCAAGTGTATGATTTGCAAATATTTTCTCCCACTCCGTGAGCTGTCTTTTCACTATCTTGATCAGGTCCTTTGAAGCACAAACTTTTAAAATTTTGATGAAGTCAACTTTGCCTAGTTTTCTTCTAGGAACTTTATAGTTTTAGTTTTCACATTTTGGTCTAATCCATCCTGGATTCATTTTGTGTATGGTGTGAGGTAGGGGTCCAACTTCATTCGTTTTTATGTGGATCTCCAGTAGCCCCAGATCATTTGTTGAAAAGATTATTCTTCCCCTCACTCAATTGTTTTGTACCCTCTTCAAAAATCAATTGACCATAAATGTGAGAGTTTATTGCCAGACTCTCAGTTCAAGAGCTCTGGGCCTTTGCGTAAGGAATTCTTTCATAATGAAGTTCCCTTTCCTTCCTGCCCCTTTATTATTAAAGACTCTCTATCCTCTCTCCCAGGAACTATGACACCCCTTCCTTGGACCTCATTGTTCTTGGTACATACTTCTATCCTTGACCTTGTCACTCCACAAGGCACTTAAATTTGCTAATTGCCTATCACTCCAATTACACAGTGCTTCTTGAAGGCAGGGGCTACGTCTTATCACTCCAGGTCCAGGAATTCAGAGTGTGTTGAATGAATGACTTGGATACATTTGATATATGTAAACAATGGGTAGAAGAATCACTAAAATTTTACAACTATTAACCCTGGAAAGCACATCTGTGGGCATATTTTTATACAAACTGAAGAGGAGTTTTGACAATTATTGCATTCATTGGAAGATTTTGGTTTATTAAGAACCTTGTCAGACTTATACATACATATTTAAAAAAATTTTATTTGAGGACTTGAATGCATTGGTCAAATAAACTAATGGTTGTCAAACTTTCCTTTTTCTGGAACTCGATATAAATTGGGTTAGAAGCTCATCCAACCCCTAGCAAATTCTGTTCTCATTTCTGCTGAAGCTACTTTCTTCAAACCACACTTGGGTTTATTACACCTTCCAACACCTTTGGATCAACAAGTGGAAGATGCTCGTGTGTTTCAGATGCTTTTGCCCTCACTGTCTTACTTCCTGGCTCAGATCAAAATGTCTTTGGACTGAAGACAATTCAAGAGCTGGCTAAGACTATCGATCCTGCCCAATTTAGATCCCATGCCTTTTCATAGTCACTCCACCAGAGTGAGTGTAATTAAGACTCTAGACCGATGAGTGTACGGTCCTTTCCACAGAATTGCTTAGCTAGGCAGACCTTTCTTCTTCCATGTTCCTCAGTTACCTCAAAGGTCTCCGAGGGTGGGGTTGGGGGGGGTGCGTCCCTTTCTTAAAGAGGAGCCAAATTGTCCTTGGCCAGGGACAGTTTTCTACCCCAACATTTACTACTCCATTCATGTATCCTAATGAACAACACTGACACATATTTCCAATGTAATGTGAACGTTAGGAATCTTCTATTTGACGCTGTTCCACATGTCTGAACTATGGCAAGGATCCTTCAAAGGACTTCATGTCACTTTTAAACACAAAGCCACTACAAATGGCTTTGCCTTTGTTTTAGAGTTCAGAGGTCATATGTAAAGCTTGAATGAACTGCTCTTAGTTTGTGAAAGCAATAATTCCTTTGCCCTCTACTTGAGTCCTAAACTTTTTTATTAAAGCATTCCTAACTCCTTATTCTTCTATCAAAACTGCAAAATTTCAGAAGAGACGTTAGAGCTACCATCTATTAGAGGCAACAGCCCTGTCTGATGTGGCTCAGTGGATTGAGCGAAGGCTGCAAACTGGAGGGTCACTGGTTCAATTCCCCATCAGGGCACCTGCCTGGGTTGCAGGCCTGGTCCCCAGTGGGGGCCACGTGAGAGGTAATCACACATTGATGTTTTTCTCCCTCTCTCCCTCCCTTCCCTTCTGTCTAAAAATAAATAAAATCTTAAAAAAAAAAAAGGCAACACAAATGAACAACAAAGGTCCACTTAGGAAAACCCAAGTTGAGGAAAGGTGGAAGAAGGGCTTGAGCTGAACTCTCTCTCCCTCCTCCATTGGCGGGGGTGGGGGGGACGGTGCCAGCGTGAGGCCAGCAGCCTTACTCTGACGGAGTTTCCTTCACATGGACATATAAAGGGACTCACCGCTTCCAAAGTTTTTTTTTTTAAGTCAAATAATTTTGGGAAACAGTGGGCTAACTCTGATAAGCAAAGTTAGTCCTTACTGCAGACCAGGGAGCCTCTAATATGCTCGTGTGTTAGGATTCTTAAGGGAGAACATGATACGTAATTTTCTCTAAAGGCACTTGACCATGGAACACAGTCTTCCCAGATCATCTCTTTTCAAGGTTAGGGTTCCATGGAACACACTTTGGGAAATGCTGCCCGACAACTTTTGTAAGAGTCTAACCTGTGGGTTTGCCCGTACATTCACACTCCTTTACCCATACCTGAAAACCCTTCTCTCAAAGAACAATTACTTCTCAAAAAGGGGGAATGTTCGTACAGCTTGGGGCATCTGTGGTTTAATTCAGGGAAGTGTTTTCATGTTATTTGGCAGAGCTAAGCTATGTCCTCCAATATAACTTATTAGTAATAAAGGTGGTATTTTCACTTCTATCTATTGGAATCCTGTGTCTCTCGATTTTTTCAAAACTCAGCAGAATTTTTTACTGGGCCCATTAAAACCCCAGCAGGGCCCATTAAGCTGGGGGTCCTCCAGATGCATTTTGAAAACCACTACTGTAGGTTAATGGGGGCTGGGTAGGCATCACAGAGTTGAAAGCAAAGGAACAAGGTCAAATCAAGAGTTGCTAGAGGCAGGGAGACCTGACTGAGTCCAGGCAAAAGACAGTGGGGATATGATCCAGGGGAATGACTGTTAGGGAAGAGAGGAAGTCACTCAGGGGGCGGCTTGGTAGGCAGGACTTGATGACTGACAGCTCATGGACAGAAGGGGGCTAAGGATGATGTCCTGGCATCTGACTCGGGTGACTGGGAATGGAGCCACATGAAGAGGAATAAAGGGGGAAATCAGTTGTGATTTTTATGTGGGCTGCACATCCTCAACTGTCCAGGGTAGAGGAGGGGAAGATGGCATTGACAACAGGGAGGAAGAGGGAACTTATGAGACTGGAGTGAGGCTTTCCTAGGGTCGGGGTAGAAAACCACTAAGAATGAACACGTGCTGAGAGAAGTCTTTGCTTTGGGGCTCCTCCCTTGCAGGCTGCCCCGTTCGGTTCCTATCCAGACCCACAATTTGGGAGGTGACATTAGCAGCTTCTCAAGCACAAGTATCCTAATCAGGAAGTGCATTCTCA
Organism: Micronycteris hirsuta; assembly: GCA_004026765.1. NCBI lineage: Eukaryota > Metazoa > Chordata > Mammalia > Chiroptera > Phyllostomidae > Micronycteris > Micronycteris hirsuta. Next base: position 51,143 of record PVJI01005192.1, on the reverse strand, counting down.
TTTTCAGTTGACAAGGGCCATTCTGTCAGACACAAGTGTCTGCCTGCATCACGTTTCCTTAAGTTACTATGAGTAAATCTGTAGGGGCTGCCCCCGCCCTCCATTGGCCCTAATGAGCAGGAACAAGTGGGACTGTGTCCCACTGACGTGAGCAGGTTATGTCCATGGGAAGCCCTGACTAGTGTGATCACTTTTCACTAACTTGTGCACCTTCTCTCTCATGGGGAGGTTATATGAGGTAACAAATGTGAGCACCAAATGCAGTGCGTGGCACATAGTAGGTACTGCTCAAGTTAGGTCTTCTTCTTGCTTCTAATATTCATAGCCCTCAAATATGCCAGGTCATCAAAAAGGTCATCCTAGTGCTGAAAAGCACCAAGTTGGTACCAAATCAACTTGGGTGTGAGTCCTGGGGACAATAATTCTGGCCTCAAAAGAAATAATGCGATATGCCTCCTAAAGCGCCAAGTCCAGTGCCTGATCCCTAGCAAGTGGCCAGTACACCACAGTAGCCATTTGACTATATATCATGAATACAAGTTCAAAGGATACTAGAGGATACAATTACTTCAGATGTGGATGACCAGGCTTGACTTCATCCCAGAATATTAAAAAATTAAATGTCATGAAACATTTTTCCCCACAAATGCAACTTGCTTTATTTATTTATCCACCCTTTGGAATCTATAAATAGTTTGGGCTGTAGGCCGGGCATCAGCTGGTCACCATACTTTGCAACGCTAATCAGGAATACTTGGTAAACTTGTTTTAGAGTTCAGTGTGCTGCAAGGTGTGGTGAATTGAATGGTGGCCCCCCAAATCCTAACCCCCACTATAAGAGTGACCTCATTTGGAAAAGCAGTCTTTGCAGGTGTAATTAAGTTAATGGCATTGGTCTGACATTATACTGAATTAACCAAGTAGGCTCTAAACCAAGTAACTACTATCTTTAGCAGAGACAGAAGAGCAGACATGAGAAGAGAAAAGCAGATCATGTGAAGATGCAGGCAGAGATTGGAGTGATGCAGTCATGAGCCAAGGAATGCCAGGGGTCACCAGAAGCCGTAGGAAGCAAAGGAATACTTCCCCTAGAGATTTGTAGAAGTGTGGTCCTGCTGACACCTTGGCTTCAGACTTCGGGTTTACAGAACTGTGAGAGAATAAGTTTCTGGTGTTTGGAACCTCTCAGTGTGTGGCAATTCGTGACAGCAGCCAGAGGAAACTAATACATAATACATACATACAGAAATGTACTCAAACTGACTGTGGCAACGAGAGAGGTGGAAAGGCATTCTTTAGAAGGACATGGGGCATGTCGTGGACTCCAGAGACAACACATTCAGGCTGGCCTCATCAGGAACAAGGGCCAGGTCTAGAGAGGTGGGAATAAGGTGGCTCTCCCATTCGTGGACACTTGACTTCTCCCCTCTGGTCATTCTTCTCGTCCTATCTGCACCCTGGCCCTCTGTGGTCCTTCACGCACATGGCCAGCACGCATTTCAGGTACATAGCAGGCCGGCAAATAGCTCTGGGGTCTGACGCCCAATTCCAGGGACAGAACCCCTCAGCCTTGGCAGAATCAGCTCTTGCCCAGGGGTGAATTTGGTGTCTGTGGCCTTAGTTTGGGGGTGAGGAGGCTGCTGGCACATACCCTTGAAGGTTTCTACTCGAACACCAAAGACAGGTTGAAGGGCAGACAGCGTTCCTTTATCCACCAACCTGACAAGTCAGGGAGAATCTGGCCTTCTTTCCCAACTTCCTTCCTGCGTTAGGCAACGGCCTTAGCCTCCTACCCTCTGTCTCCTCGCGTGCCTCTCCGGTGTAACCGCATCACGTCACTGCGGGAGGAAAGCAGGTGAGAAGCCGTTTGTTTATTAGGCTTTCTTCCCCTTCCAAATGTGAAGTTCATCTACCGGAACAGAAACGTTATTGATTTTTGTCTATTATAGTCTAATGAAACACCAAATGTGTGCTACTCTTGCTCAAATATCTGGCTTTTTTTTGGACTTAGATCTTAGGGTTTTTTTTTAAATGCCTGTTTATTTATTTATTTTCATGCTGCCTTTGAAAGGCTCCTTTAGGCCACATGGCACAGGAGACATTTGGAGGTTGAAGGAGGGACTTGGGTTATAATGCCTGTGATCAGCAAAGCCAAGCCTCAAACTGAACAGAAATCCAAGCCAGGCAGGGCTGTGGTGGAACAAGAGGAACGGGTTTTGGGAAGCGTCCATTCCTTGAACTTTATTCTACAGTCTAGGAGAATTTGTTGAGTGCACACTAAATGCTGGGCACTGGGCGAGAGCTGGGATAACTGAGGGCATTAAGTTGGATGCTGTGAGTCCTGCGTGGAATGTGCAACTATCACAGAGGGCGTGGGGAAGAGGTGCCTGGCATAGGGAGAGTGAGCGAGTCAACAGTTAGCCCATTGGGTCAGGGAAGGCTGCTCTGGGGAAGGCAGAGTTCCCTGAGATCTGAAGGGTGAGTGGGTGTTTAATTAGATGAAGCTGACAGGAGTGGGGAGGCAAGGGGAATATTGCGTGTAGGCAGTCACGATGCCAGCCAGGTGGAAGCCCATAAAATGTGAATTAGAGATACATTTGCGTGCTAGCCCACAGACTCGGGGAAGGATGAGACGTCAGGCAGTTGTGCTGGGCTTTTATGCCATCTGAGGCTGCGCAGCCCCTGTTGCTGTCCCTGGGGCGTTGTAAGAGGCCCCCAGAATCCCTGGCCTTGCTGAGGGCCCTCAGGGCTTTCTGTGTCCGTGTCCGGGTGCTCTCAGTCTACAGGACCCTACGCCAACAGAAGAGGATAGGTCTTGGCAGAAAGGAAATGAATTATAAGAAGAGGAGCTACTTGGGTTTCTTTCCTTTTGTCTCTAAAGGGAGAAGATGGGATTCTTGAGGCACAGGGAGATGCCCCCCTGAGATTTTCCCACCCGAGATATGCCCATGGTCTGTCCACCTGAGGTCTGCCAGTCCTCCTGAGAAGGCCACCTGGAAGAGTAAGCTTATCACCCCAGGAGCATGAATGACCATGGGGAAATGTAGAGGCCATGAGTAGGGGACACTTAGCTTCTCCCCAGGTCACTTTCTTGGCTGTTCCTGGTGCCCACCTCCTTCCCGTGTGTCCCAGGAGCCGGGTGCCTCTCTTTCTCACGGTCTGCTTTATATGCTTTGCCAACCTCTCCGCCTCCCCAGCTGGTTGCTGGGCTACTCAGGGGACTGTATCTTTTTCAGCTATTGTTGTGTGCCTAGCACCTGGCATTTACATAATAAGCATTCAATACAGATTTATTAAAGGAATGAATACAGGGATCTTATTAATTTATACTCTGCTTTAGTCCCAAGCATTCTGAGGCTGAATCCTGGAGCTTAGAATTAGATGAATGAGAATAAATGAAGGGTACTCTTCACATCACCTTGTACACTAGAAAGTGCTCAATTGCGACTTATCGAATGGGCGCTTATAAATATCTCCAGTTAATGCTCCGGTATTTATATGTAGCACAATTCATTTCTTAATGGCATCGATCTTGCAACAAAGCAGCACTTTGGAGCAGCGTGCACATATCCCTACGCTAGTTATTCCAGGGAGGCACAGATCTTCCAATTACTATTCTCTCTGTATGTAAGACTATATACATGTGCCCTTTGATTAAAGAAGGGCATAGGTTTTTTTTGGTCCTATCCTTGACCCTTGTAGGTCATGACAACTGGTCCCCCTATTGAGTGTCTGTGTGTCTGTGTGTGTTCAGGAAACAAAAGCTGAACATCATTCAGCAAAGGCAATTGAGATTCCTGTATCTCCTCCTTGCATAATGAGTCCTGCCAGTTAAGGTTGCACAGGGTGGCAGAGGTGGCAGCTTGCCAGCGTGGTCTGCGGCCTTTGGATAAACAAACATCAATATTTATCAGAGCTGCTCCGTGCGCTTCCTTGGCTGCTGGAACCGGGAAACCTCCCCATGCTTGTATATAGTTTTCTCTGTATGAGATAAACGTTTGGGGCCATTAAGGGGAAAAAAAAATGTTTGTACTCTGCTCCCCAGTTACCTAGGCTAATTTACTGCACTAGGAGGCCTCGTAATTCATTAATAATGTACAAATACAAACCCAGGGAAGAAATTGCCTTGTTAATTGACTTTTGCGATGTTCATCTAAGACTCATTGGCTTTAAACATTACCTAGCAACTGTGCCCATACCGCACACTTTAGAGGAAGCAGAAAGCCACCCAATGCACATGCTTGAAATCATTGCCTCTGGGCTTTGTAAACAGACATTCACCTCCACTGGTTCTCTTTGGGAATCTGGATGTAGAAGAGACAAGGAGAAGAGGCAAAGAGACGGAGAAAGATTCAACCTTCCTAGAATATTGTCAGACGCACTACAAGGGAGGCTGGGCTGTGCCGGGCTGTACTGGATTGTGCTGGGCTGTGTTAGGGCGTTGCCAGGTTCTCTACCCCACCCCAGCCGGCTGCAAAGCTTGACTAGAAAGAGTACCACTGGCTTAGCTGCTGGTCCGTTCATCTAACTAAGCCTTCCCTACTGGCATCACTAAGCTAGCCTTCTGTCCCTTGTGCTCTGTGATCATTGCCTATGGAGAAGACATGGGATTTTTGTCAGTTCGTTAATAATGACCTGGGAGGTCATAACGTTGAGGGACGAGGTTTCACAGGCCAGCCTTGGTGGTCAGATGGATCTGGATTTGAATTCTACTCATTCTCCCCCTGTGACTGCCAATCACCCACTCCTACCAGTCTGGAGCTGGAATTTCAAGTTTGTGAATGTGACCTCAGACTTTAGCAACCTCATCACTTCCTTGGAGTCTGCAGTGGGGTCACCTGGATGACAAATGTGCTCCGCCTTAAAGAAGCCACACACCCACGGCATGGGGAGCCATGCAGATTTCACTGCCAATTTCGCAGGAGAGGCGAGAGGGAGACTAGCGCATGTCCCACAGCGCACCGCCTCAGTCCTCCGGCTTCATCTGTCTGTTCTCCCCAAGATCCTCCGATTGCTTTGCCCCTGGGACTTTTCCTCTCTGACTTTGACCTTTGGAGGCCTCTAACTCCTCTCATTCTTGCCTTTCTTGATTAAAAGAATAAAAGAAAGAATATCAGATCTTTCATATGAAGCTTGAGACTCATTTTCCTTGTCTGTCTAGCAGAAATGATAGTAATTCCCACCTCATAAGGTGAGCAGGGGAATTAAATGAGAATCAAGTAAATGTGAACTCTAAAGCAATGTTTCTCCAACACGACCTATGAAATCAGTTCAATGGGGTGCCATCAACATTAAAAAAAGGAAGTAGGATAAAATAGAAAATATCAGAGGGCATTTCTTGTAGTAGGGCTAAGTTTTATTTTGTGAATCTTTCCTTTCAGTCCCATATATGTGTGTGCACCACTGTAAAACAGATTCTTCTACTGTCAGTTATGGTAAAAAATGTTGGAAGTATTTGTTATTAGATTCACCTTCAGCCTTGAGTTGGCGACCTCGGGGACTTAGGGAGTCACAAAGCCCTATTGCTGAAAGATAAGAGACCGCCAATCTACCCCTAGTCAAGAGCCCATATATCACATAAAAGGCACATTCTGGCAGCCCAGGGACTTCATTCTGTTCATAAATAGCATAATCGTAAAGTATGGTTTTTAAAAATGAAAAGAACAAAAAAGTATTTTTGTTAGACTCACATAGCATTTATAAAATTTTTTGAATGAATTACTATCATTTAGAAAGCAGGAGATAAGACATAAAAATCAAGATGTTCACCTTCCTGGGGAATTTGGACGATCTGGCCACACCAGGCATCTTGCCTGCCGCCTCCCTCTCACCTGTGTCCTCGCTTGTCTCCTGCCTGGACTCAGGACACACCGAGGCTACCCCTGAACTGGAGTCCTTCCCACCTAAGGCTCAATATTTGTTTTAAAGAATCACAAAGCTGGAGGCCGGGGGAGGAGGTGACTCCCCAAGGTCACAGGGATCATTAGAGATGCAGGTGGGAAAAGCGCCCAGGCCTGCATCCTCCTGGGTCAGGGCTCCTGTGCAGCCCTTGGGAACAAGTGGCCATCATCCTCGCGAAAATGGAGATTTTCTTAAGAGATGTGTTTGATTCACCTCAAAGGTCATCAGCCCCCACTTTCTGCTTTGTCTACGCCAAGGCGAATGTTTCCATTGCAAAAGTGAAATTAGATCCAGAGTGGTTCCTGCTTGTCTCACACAGTATTTACATACCTGTCTGTGTCCTCCGTGACTTTGCCTGGCGGCCTTCTGTGGCTGGAGCTGCTTTGAGTGAAGCTTCTGCCAGCGGAAGCTATCCAGGCACAGGGATTCACCTGAGTGGGTGTTTAGAAAGGACAAGTATCCCCCACGTTGTCTGGACGTTTGGTTCACCCTGTTGTAGTTGGAGGGCAGAGAAAACCAGCTCGATGTGCAGTCTTTGTCAAGCGCGGTCACGGGCAGTGACAACACCAGCAGTCTGATGTGCGTGTGATTCCCTGATCGCCCAAGAGAGAAGGTGCTGGCTGGCCCTCACGGGGCCGTTCTCAGAGGCGGAAGCCGCCCTGTGCTGGTCCAGAACCTTGACAAATATTTTGGTAGTTTTAACATTTTAAAAATTTGTTTTGCATTATAAAAATAGTCAAACATACACAAAAATAGAAAGAATAGGGTATGAACCCCCATATGCCTATCCCTCCTTTGCTCCGTATGCTTCCTAACTACCCGCCCCTTTAAACTTTTACTTTTACGTATAATTTCCATACAGTAAGATGCATAGAGATTATAAGTTTGATGAGTTTTTATACTTTTATTTTGAAATAATTTCATACGTACAGAAGATGTGAAAATAATACAAAAAAGCCCCAGGTACTCTTCAGTGAGACTCACCAAATACTAACAACTTACCACGTTTGCTTTATCATGCATTATACACACTGGCCATCATCCTCACGAAAGGGAGATGGCCACATTATTATTATTTTTCTGAACCATCCTTAGGCCAGTGAGTTTTGCCAAGTATCTATGCCCATGTACTCATCACTCAAATCAAGTTATAGAACATTCAGTACCCCAGACAATTCCCACTTCTCATTTTTTATTTCTTTTCCTTCATTCACTTCATTTACATTTCATTTCAGTTTTCATTCTCAGTTTTATCACTGTAGATTAGTTTTGCCTGTTCTTGAACCTGATGCAGGTGAAATCATCCCACTTTTTTTCTGCTTACCTATTTTAAAGCGAGCCCTGCATCTCAGGTTATTACATCTCTACATACTTTGTAAGTACCTCTAACAGTGGTGGGCATTTTTTTCTTATATCATCACAGTGCCAGTGGGATTATGTAACACGTCTTCATAACAAGCTACTAGGATTATCTTTGTTTTCCAAGTGGGCACACAGCCTCAAGGAGGTTCAAAATCTTGCCCAAGGTCACCCAGCTCGTAGCTGGTGGAGCAATCTTCCCTCGGAGACTGCACTGTCGCTTCTTAGTCTCTGCTCTTCACCCCAGTGCAGGGTTCAAGCAGAGTTGCTTGTGGACCACGGGAAACAGGAAAGTCTGGCACCTCTACAGACCCTCTCTTCTCCTCTCAGCTGGGACCCCACAGTGCACGTCGGTGCCCAAATGCACTCACAGTGACCCTTGGCGCCCCTCTGTCCACATACACACTCATTCACACCAGCACGTTTTATGAAGGCTTCCTGATGCCTCTGGCTGCCGGCCTTTAAAGCCAGAAGAAAGGAAACAGCCCCCATGGCTGGCTGGACAGAACAGACAGCAGACGTGTTTGAAGGCTGCTGGAACCCTCCCGTCCCCCAGGATCCAGACCTCAGAGACGTGCTGAGACAAATCATCAAAACGCAGAAAAGACACATGCTTTTAAAATTTTAAATCATATTTGCAAACGAGTTCTAAAAATACACAAACCCACATTTATTAAAAAGAACAGAAAAACAAATCAACCCACCCCCACCCCTCCAAGCCTACAGCAATCTGTTCTTCCAGAAGACAATTAGATAGAAACAAATCTAAGAAGTATTCCCTCCCCCAACCCCCAAACGTGGAAGCCAAGCACAGAACTTACCAGGGACAAATAATTTATTGTAAGCCTGAATCAACTGCTAGCAAACACAATTTTATTCAATCTCATAAATTGTTGGGTCCATGTGGCATCTAGATTAGTCAAACACTTAAATGTAGTCACAAATCAAACCTTATATTCTTCCCAGAGGACATATTTGTTTGCTAAAAAACATCCTTATTGCTAGTGTCTAAAACAGAGCTGGTAGAGCTATTTAAATGGAAATGGATTTTTAGCAAAAATATATTTCCCAATTAGTTAGAAATAGCATCCTCCCCACTTCCCCATCATCAGCTTCTCTGTTCTCCACATGGTGGGCCACTTGAATGTTACAAGGTTTTCAAGCTGTGTTTCCTTCTTAGGCAGAGAGATCAAAAGAAGGGCCTCATGGACTGGGGGACTCAGGGGGGATGGTTGAGGCTCCAGCATCCCTCATCCCTCCCTCCTAATAACCGGCCTGGCTCCTTGGTAACCTGTTTGATGCGCTAAACTGCTGTACAAGGCTGCCTTGGAAAACCGCTGGCCTCGTGGACCTTTTCCTTCTTCTTTCTAAGAAGGTCCACAGGAGGGTATGTAATTCCCTGGATTGTCAGCACCCTGTCGTCATGGGAATTCTAGTCTGATGCCCATGGAATTGTCACCATGGTGCTGTATCCTTCCCTCCCCCAGAACCCCTCCCCAGTGACTTCTTGGTGTCCTGAGAGGGAAAGTATGATTATTATGGGAACCAGTGATACCTGGAGGCTTGAGAACCCTTTAAGAGTTCTTTATCTTCTCCCTTTCCTTTTCCTTCTGGCCATTATTGTAATTATAAAGATACATGCTTATTGAAAAATTAGTGAAACAAAAAGGTAGGACAAAGACAAAAAAAAGCCTTCATCATCTATTGCTCAGAGTCAAGAAGGCATATTTTTGTCTAAAACACTTTAAAATGTGTTTCAACGTAGCTTAGACCATTCGGTGTCCACAACTCTGTACCCCTGTTGTTTCACAGACATTTTCAATGCAAGTGTTTTTGCTGATTATATAATATTTTTGTCACAGGGATGTACCAAGATTTTCACACAAGTGCAGGTTTGCAGGAGGATTATCCTTTCTATGAGAATTGCGTACAACTCTTCCTAACCTTTCACCGGGGAACTCACTCCTGTGACATGAATCAAGGAATGTGGCACTTTGCACACAGCCCAGGCTCACGATGACACAGCAGTCAGCTGCAGAGAAGCCTGGTGAAGAGTGGACTTCTTCTAAAGACTCTTCCTGTGGGGCGTGGGGTGCACGGGGCTGAGGTCTGTTACCCAGAAGAGTGCACTCGAGTCCCCCCAGTTTGTGGAGGTGGAGTTTGTCTGCGTCTCCATAATAAATCACCTCCTTAGAGCGGTTTCAGGAGAGCTCACTCCTCCCTCATCTCATCAATCATGTGTGTGCTTCAGGCTCTGGAAGCCTTTCCAAACCTTTGTTATTCCCTCCAAACGACCCAGAAAAAGGTCCCCTCTTCCCCCGGCATTACCAGAAGCCATGCTGTAATGCAGCAGTCCCCAACCTTTTTGGCACCAGGGACTGGTTTCGTGGAAGATGATTTTTCCACAGACCAGGGGTCAGGGGGGTGGATGGCTTTATAGCCTGCCACTAGATGCAGCTTAATTGTCACTTGCCACTCAGGAACAGGGCTTTGATATGAGTCTGCAAGGCATTGATTTATCATGGTCTCTCGGCAGTCAAACCTCTGCGCTAATGATAATCTGTATTTGCAGCTGCTCCCCAGTGCCAGCATCACCGCCTCAGCTCCATCTCAGACCATCAGGATTAGATTCTCATAAGGAGCCCACAGCCTAGATTCCTCGCATGCGCAGTTCACAGTAGGGATCGCGCTTCTGTGAAAATCTAATGCGCCTGCTGATCTGACAGGAGGGGGAGTTCAGGCGGTAATGTGAGTGATGGAGAGCAGCTCCCTAGCTTGCCCACTGCTCACCTCCTGCTGGGTGACCAGGTTCCTAACAGGGTGGGGACCCCTACTCTAACGTACTAGAAGATGCAATGTCCAAGAGGAATGACTGAAATAGTTGCTGGATGCTGTCTCTGCACTGGGCCTGGTGCCAGGGACTTAGGTGTGTGAGATTTCATTTGATCCTTAGGGTCACCTTATGAACAGAGATTGTTCTCTCCACTTTGAAAAAGAAGAAAGTAAGACTCAGAGAGAGCTTGAATTACTTGCTCAAGGCCACCAGGTAGGAAGGGCAGAAATGGGCTGAGACCCACCTCCCTGCCTTGAGCCCTGAGTCCTACACCCCAGCCTCTTAGCCATGATCTTAGCTGCGTGACTCCCTTGCTCTGTGGATCAGGGGTCTTCTCCTCCATGCTCACGACGATTCTGTCTTCATCAAAGGCAGGGAGGACTTTTATCTGCTTGCTCTCGGCTGAAGGGGCCAACGGTGCTTCCTCCCAGGCCTTCTCAACACCAAAGGCAGAGAAGCACCCCTGCCCTCCCCTCCCCCCGAAAGACCTCATGATCTCCCCAGAACCTGACAGTGTTCAGGGAGATGGGGCAGGAAGAACTCTCTGGAGACAAGGCCTTTTCATTTTATTTCATTTCACAAACACAATGAGAAAAAATCCTGCTAATAGGCTTGCCAATTCAGCAGGCCTCGGCAAGCAATTCCAAGTAAATATAGAGTGTCCGGGCACACCTTGAGATTGATGACGAGTCAGGGACAATGACAGGCAACCAGAATTTAATCAGGAGAGTTGCCTTTTACTATGGGGAGGGGTTGGGGAGAGAGAACAAGTGTGAGGCTGCAGCCATCGTGACCAGCTCCTGTTGACTTTGTGCCCATTTTGGGGGGCCCCCTCCACTCCCAGGAGCAGAGGAAGCAGCAGCCAAGCAGTTCTCTGGGCTGCCGGAGTGCTTGCTGCTCAGCCCTCGCCAGTTTCTCCTCCTCCTCTGCAAGTCCACTGTCTGCAAAGGAGGGGCTTCCTCTGGTCCAGCGGTGACAAGCCCTCTGTGGTCCTGAGTCCTGCCCTCTGGGCCTCACTGTTAGGCGCAGTGCTTTCTGGGCGAGCAGCTCTAGGGGTCCCTCTTGGGGCTGAGGGTCCAGCGCCAGCCTCTGAGCTGCTCTCTGCCATCCCGTGGGTTGGGCTGATCTCGTGTGCATCTTTAGCACATTGTCCTTCCCTGGTCTTCTTATCTCTCCCCTCTGCAGGGCAGCTCCCTTCTGTCAGGGAACCAGTGAATGAGCAGCAAGAGTCACTGGGGGTGGCAGAGAAACACAGCCTGGCCTCCGCCCAGTGCTGCATCGATAGACCGGAAGTGTCCTCCTGTGGGTCACAAGGCCACAGAGTCTCATCCTCTCCAGCCAAGTTTATCCTCCAGCCCCATTAGCCTGCCTGGGTGCTTGGCTTTCTGGTTGTATGAAGAGAGAGCAGAGTGATGCTCAGGTCTGGGGGAAAAGATGGGACTGTAGAGAAAGTGCCTTCCCCAAACCACAGATGGACAGGAGATGGCAGGGACCTGCGAGGCCCATCAGCCCGTCTCTGTCTTACCACTTAATATGCTGAAAGCGGGAGAGTTTGGTTTTGTGCTCATTTATGAAGAGGATGAGCCCCTTAGCACTATGAAGGCCATGGAAGAGGCGACATGGAAGCCCAGATGATCAGAACCGTGGCAGACACGGGCCGGGCGCACTGCCTGACCCGGGTTTCAGTGGGGCAGAAGTGCCCACTCCGAGCTGGTGTTCCTTTACTTCCTTCCTTTGGCATTTCTTTGCTTTGGATAATGTCTCGAAACTCTTCCAGGTCAAGGCTGATTTGGTGTCAGTTTTTCTCTTGGACAGTTGGGCCCCATTTAGTCCAGGGCCCAACATTTTGGAATAACCAGCTGCTGACAACTTTAGAAAAGACTTTCAAAATTAGGCTTTTAAATGCTCCTATACTGGGTGCTAGGCACATTATATCACTTGATCCTAATAGGACTGGAGGTGGAGAGGTCGTGTGACTCCCCCCAGGTCACACCCCTAGTTACAAACCAGTCATGCCTGCCTTCAAGTCCAGGGTTGGCTGCCACACCACCCGGCCTCTCAGCTCGACCAGTGACTCCCTGTCCGTGAATGACAGAAAGCACAGCATAGCAAGCCGTTTTATGGGAGTCTCTTGCACACATTATCACTGACCTGCACAACAGGCATGAAATGTGGACATTTTTATTATGACGGTCATCATCCTTTACTTCCTTTCTCAGCTTTGCTGCCTCTTTTTAAGGAACCTCACCTTCTCCCTTCCAATGAACGGGGTCTAGGCTATAACAATAGATCCTGCCTCCCACCACAAAAGCCAATCAAACAAACAAAAAACAGGGCCAGTTACACTACCTTAGTCCTATGGCTGCCGCGATTGGTTCAAGGATGTACGCGTGACCCCAGCTGGGCAAATCAGAGTTGAACTCAGGGATTTTGTACTTCAAGCAGGAGGAATGGCCCATTTCCTCTTGGGTAGTCACTGTGCATATGTGAGACCAGAGCTCAGGGCAGCCAGGGCTCCAGCCTCCTGGAGAAAGCGGGTTTGGGCTATGAAGTCAGAGGCCAAGGAAACAGAGAGCCCTGAACTGTTGGAGACCCTCGTTTTGGTTCCTCCTGCTCTTCTCACCAGTATGATTCTTCTTTTTGCCTAAGCCAGTTTGAGTTTACTTTCTAGCACGCACATTCAGAGAGCTCTCAGTGAGAGGCCAGCAGGAATAATTTCCGGGGCAGCGACTGGAGCAGTGGTGAGCTTGCACATAGGCTGTTTTCAGAGGATATTAAAGGAAATGCCCCTGTGGATGATATCCAAAAAAGTGTCTATCTCTTTATGGTGCAAATGACAGAAAACTCCATCTTAACCTGGTTTAGACCACAGAGTTAATAGCTAATGTAAATTAGAAATCTAGATAAAAGTCTACCTTCAGGTAATGCTTGATCCAGGCTCTAATGATGTCCCTGAAGTCACTTTTTTAACCCTCTCTAATCTGCCTTCCTCATGGCTCACAGAATGACCACTGAATCTTCAGGGTTCAGCCTTTCCCTTGTGGCAGCAGTGTGTTCAATTTCATACCTTCAGAGTAAGAGAGGATATTTTTACCATGGATCTTGCACAAGTGCTGGATTTGCTCTTCCTTGATGGCTGAGGCTGTATCAGAATCCCATGCTTGACTCAGCTCCTGGCCCAAGAAGGGGGTTATAGTGCAGGGAGGATAGGAAGCAATTCTATCTAAATTCAATGTCAGGGAATGGAGGAGGGAGAATTCTCTAAAAGAAAGTAGAATACTGTTGGCGAGAGAAGCAGTGACTGGATGTGATGGACATAGCAGCACATGCCCACTGCCACTGTTATTACTGGCCACTGTGTTATACACACTTAAGCTGGGACTGGCTGAAATGCTGGGGGAAGCCCGGCTCAGGAACAGACAAGCTAAAGTCAAGTTTTTAAAAATAACTGCAGAGGAAACACACTTTGGTGTGATTTGCATGCACTTTGTCAAATGATGTCACATGTCCTAGGTGGCCATGTGGAGACCTAGCAGATGATATGTGACCCAGCCTTTCTCCTGATTCCCCAGGTCCCCATGCGGTGGAGCAGGATTCTTCACCTTATCTCACTGACACTCCTGGCCCTCTTGCTCATTGGGGTCAAAGCCATGTCCTCTCTCCAGGTCTCCTAGACTCCTGCACTTCACCTCCCTCAGCTGGGCACTGATTAGCTCTGCACAGGCCTGTCTTTGACAGAGGGAAGGCCGTTTGAGGATAGGATGGGGGCATGTTTATGAACCCTTCATGCTAACAACGGAGGCTCCAGCAATGTGTGCTAAATCAACATCTTTAAGGTTTAGACTGAGTTCTTGAGTTTTACATTTTGGCCAGCTAAACTTGAGTCGAGTGCCCTGATTATGTGGTGATTTGGAAGATTCAGCTTCAAAATATGGCGCAGATTTTTCACTTATGGAAACCTGGCCTTTCTAAATGCCTGAACAGCTGTTCCTTTTGCATTATGCATAATAGAGAATAATTAGGGGCAGCCTCAGTGTCCATTGGTAGGGTGCCTCTCTGATGGGGCACTTGGCAGCTCTTTTAAAACCATGAGTTAGAATCACATGTCTTCTTACAGAAAGACGTCCAAAATAAATGTTCAAATGACAAAACAAATTGCAGAACAGTAGGTTGTATAATATCCCTACTCTCTGAAATGCACAAAAACCACTGGTAGGCTACAATCCAAACTGTGAAAAGTGATTTCCTTTGGAGCAGGGGTCCCCAACCTCTGGACTGCAGACTAGTCCTGGCCAGGGCCTATTAGGAACTCAGCAGGAGATGAGCTTGAATGTAATGCACTTGAATCATCATGAAACCATCCTCCCCATTGCCCACCCTGTCCGTGGAAAAATTGTCTTCTGTGGAACCAGTCCCTGGTGCCAAAAAAGCATGAGGACCACTACTTCGGAGAATGGGGTGGGGCAGGAAACTTTCATTTTTTTTACTTTATTTCTGTATTGTTTGTTATCTTTGACAGTGAGCACATATTATTTTGGTTATTAAAAAAGACTAAAATAAAAATTAATATAACTCTAGAATAAAATAAAAATAAACGATTGTAATAGGCATGGTGGATTGGTGCTGACCATTCATTATACTCTCCTGGTCTCCTTTTCACACTGCAGTAGCCAAAAACTTTAAAACTACATTTCCCAGACTCCCTTGCAGCTAGGATTCTGAGCCTGATTTACATTTAGCCAGTCAGACACCTTTAGGTGAGATTTGGGAGGGGAATGTGGAGCAGATGCTGCTCTGCTGCTGGGAAACATATGCTGAGAAGCATAGCCAAGGAGTACAGTATTAAAAGAAGTCTTGGGGTGGTGGGGAGGGGTGGGGGGGGAAGGCAGAAAACAGTATTTGAACAACAATAATGATAATTAAAAAAAGAAGTCTCAATGTCCAATCACTCATCTTATGGGGTCAGGGGCAGAGCATCAGTTGTGGGTCTGGATTGGAGCTTTCCAGTTGGGCAGGTAGCTTCCTGGTGGTTGCAGAGTCAGTAGTTCCCTTGTGGCCTGATTCCGCTGTGTGACCGGAAATTGTACTTTTTTCCAGCCCTTCCTATAATTCTATAAACTCTAATAAACCCCTTTCTGCTTAAACTAGCTGGAGTGGATTTTTTTTCTTGACAGATATGCTTATATAGAAATCTGGAAAAAGAAATCTGAAAATATTTCTATTTTTTGGGTTCAATGCTCTCTGATACCTTTAGGAAGCATGAGAGAATTGGTTCTTTCTTTTAAATTAAGTTCCACTAGGAAGGCTAGATTAAACCTTAAAGTTCCATTCTAGTAATTTATGAAATTGGATGGGACAAACTAAAAGAGTTAAAAATGTGGTCTCTGAGCCTCCAGAATCTACCTCTCTACTCTTTCTCTCCTATGCACACACCATTCCGCTGGTCAGCTCATAATTTCATTTGCATTCCCTTTGCAAGGCTAGTCTTCCTAGGCAAAACTCTAGGCCAAGTGCAAATGGAACACAAGAAAAACATTGTACGGAAGTAAATGAGGGTGCAGCCTACTGATCCAACCAATGTTAAGAACAGATCCTGTTGATGTAAGAATGAATGATGCCTCATATTTTTCCTTTGGGCTATGTTTCTATTTTTTAAACACTTTTAATATATAATTTGTGAAGTTAGATGGCCCTTGAAATTATTCACGAATGTTTATCTCAGAGACTTGTGCCCAGAGGAAAAGGCAGAGTTCCCTTTCCTGATGAGGCCCCTCTGGCAGTCCATGGCTGGGGCTCTGGAGCTTGCGTGAAATTGGGAATTGGACGTGTTATTTGTCATCTGGCCAATCCCCCAGCACCTCCTCACTTGCTCTGCTTTGCCCCGCCCTATCCACCACCACCTTCCTCCTAGCAGTCCCTACTGTGCAGCACTTTGCAGTTGACAAAACACTTTGCATTCCTTCCCATTTGCCATTTGCCACAACTCTGTGAGGCTGGCTCAGCCTCACGTCAGAGATGAGGGAACTAAAGCACAGAGAGCTTCATGGCCTCCTGTGCTCAAGGTGACACAGAACCAGCGGGTGTCGAATTGAAGTTTCTAACTTAAAGTCCAGTGTGTTTTCCAGAAGGCCATGTGGCTCCTTATGTTTTATTCTTCACGGTCTCACCACATTGCCAGTGATGGCCCCATTTTTCCCTCTGACTCTGGGGTCAGCATTCAAATCTCCCATGGGTGTCTTGCAAACTGGTCCAGGTCACTGGCCTCTGGTTGCAAGTCACACAGTTCTCCAAAGGTCACAGCACCCATTGGGAGTTCTCACCCTCAGTCACTCCTCCTTCGTGGGGTTGAACGCCCAGGGGATTCTGGGAAGAGAGAGATGGAGGGTTTCTGGCAGTTAATTCTCTGTGGCCACTGGATGTCAGCACTGATCTGCGCCTGATAACGGTCCCTCTTCCTGGGCTGGGCAGAGTCTCCAGCACCAGGATTTAAAAGAGAACAGGAGCGGCACATCGATCAAAAGCAATGTGTACAGTGACTACATGTTTTAATCAAACAATTGGTTTTCTGTGGCCACCATCTTTTCTGCACGAATCTATCGGCCTAAAGCCCCATCCCATCTCATTACATCCAGATCTTCTGGAATAGACTTCCTCTCTGCTTGGACCTCAGGCTTTCCTCCCATGACTGCAGTCTCCCAGCTGCCACCTTTGCTGTTCTCTGCTTCCTGTCACACCTATCCTCACACACGTGTGCTCAAACACAGGCCCACACGCTCTACTCAGGTCTCCATGCTTTTGCCCGTGTTGTTGCCAATCGGCCGTTCTCTCACCCTCCCGTCAACCTATCCACATTTTCCTTTTTTCAAAACCATCTTTATAGATATACCAGCAAGTCACACAATACAATTTATTTATTTAAAGCATAGGTTCCAATGGTAGTTAGTATATTCATAGTTACGTGCAATCTTTCACAGTTAATTTTTATCACCTCGAAAAGAAACCTGTACCTTTTTGCTGTCACCTCCCCAGCCCCCAGCCCCCCGCTATCAGACCTGGGCAACTAGCCATCCCCTCTCCTCCTCTATACAGTTCCCTTTTCTGGACATTTCGTAGGAATGGAAATGTATATGTGGTCTTTTGTGACTGGCTTCTTTCACTTAGCATGTTTCCAGGGTTCACCCATGATTTAGCATGTGTTGGTACTTCTTTTTTTTAATAGCCAACTAATATAATTCTCCCTGTCTTTTGAGGTTTAATGTCAGCTTAATCCTCACCTCCTCCAGGAAGCCTCTGTGAATCCTTGGGCCCTCCTCACCCCTCCCTGGGATCTTTCCAGCATGCAAGGACTCATTTTGATTCCTGAGTGAGAGACTTTCTTCCCCATTACACTGTGTCGCAGGCCAGTTCCCTGGGAAGCAGGCTCTAAGAGAGAGATTTGCGTGCAAGAAATTTATTGCAGAGTGTCTCAGCGTCAGACTCGTGGAGGAAGACAGCCGCAGGAATGGGCAGAGGGAGAAGTTGAGCTGCTTGCCCTCACAGCCAAGGTCTTGGCCAGCCTTTCAGTGCTCTGGAGCTGGGAGGGCCCTTCCAGGTGGGCAAGGGTTGGGCCTTTATATCCCCCGTGTCAACAGTCATTGGCTACACCTGCTCTAGGAAGAAGGCGTGGCCACGGACCAGTCTACTCTCTCTCTAGCCAAGGGGCAGGTCCTGGAGAGGAATTCAGCTGAGGGCTGATAACGGGCTCAGAGACGTGAGGTGACCTGCTAATAGTAAGTGACATCCCTGAGACGTGAACTGTCTCCTCATTCCAAATTCTGTGGCCTTTAGCCACCCCATTGGCTTCCCCACCTTCTATCAGTCATTTTCCGCCAGTGTGTTCTTGCTCGAGGACAGTGGCAGGACCCTGAAGGCTGAGAAAGGATGAGAAGCAGTTTCAGGGCCACCCACACGGTCAAAGATATGCCTGCTGATAGTCTTGGGTCCTCAACCATCAGAGGGCACAAACCATGTTAGAACTAGAGGTTGTTTTGTGTTTTTTTCCCCTCTGTCTTTCCTTGAGGATTCAGTTGAGCAGTCAAATTTTATTCTGCAAATTCCGTAAGAAGCTGAGTAGCAAACTCCCTGAGAAGCAGGGTGGGTGTTAGGGGGATGTGTGGGTGGGTGACCAGCGTGGAGGCAGCCGGTGGTCAGCCAGCGCAGCTTGCGTTTATCCAGATACCCAAGTTCTGGCTTGTCGAACGAGTACTCAGAGAGGGACAATCAAGTTTCCTCTCCCAAATAAACGGAAATTTGGAGTGGAGAGTCTCAGAGGCTGAACTGCTGGAGCCCAGTTGTGGGGAGAGCAGCCCCCTAGAGTGGGTTCTCAGCCTTGGCTCTGTTGGTGCTTCGGGCTGCTGGGCTCGGGGCAGCTGTCCTGAGCTTGCAGGATGTTCAGCAGCATCCCTGGCCTCCTCCCAGTAGATGCCTCTAGCAACCTCCCACTCCCCCAGTCATGACAACCAGGAATGTCTCCAGCCAGCGTCCAATGCATCCTGAGTGGCAAAGTCACCCCCAGTTGAGGATCATTTATCTGGAGAGACAGCCCCCTGAGTTCATGAGCTGTCCTATCCCTGTCCTTACTGCAACGTGGTAAACTCTTCTTTTGAATCTGAGAAGCATCCCAGAGCCTTCTAGTAATTCAATGCCCATTTCCATATCTCACAACCCAAAGAATCCTTATTTCTATAGTTTTGAAGGTTAGAATGCAGTTTGTTACACATTGACCTGGAAGGGCATCTGGGATAGAAGAACGGCGCACACAAGCATAGATAGCACTTTAGAAGCACTGGGTGTGGGCAGAGCCGCTCGTGGGAGGTGGAGGTTGGGCTGGAAAGGCACGAAGGCTAGCCCATGCTTTGAAGGCCACACTCAAGTTTGCAGACCAGGTGACTGTGGCTCAGGGAACCTCCATAACTTACCTAAGATCAGTGCTTTCCACCGAACCAAGCCTCCCGCCATCTTCCCTTGTTTCGGGATGGAAGGCTATTAAAGGCTAGAGTTTGGGAATTTAGAGGATTGTGTTCCACTGAGACTACTTCTCTTGGCTGAAAAATCAATAGCTCCTGGATTTTACCCCTGTCCATGTTTTACAGACACACAAAAGTGAGAAACAGAAGGCAGTGTCTGAGCTTCGCTGAGCCCCACCTGTCTTCTCGGTATGAGGCAAACGTCGAGTCCTTCAGGCTTGAGTCAGTCGGATGAAAGTGTCCCACTGTCTGCTTGGCTACGCGTGTGTTGGGGTGTGTGCGTGAAGACCTTTTGGGTCAGAGATTGGAGACACACTCTGGCTGTTTCGAGTTACAGGGCACCTTCAAGGTACTCCACTTCTTTTCGGGCCGCCACGCCCCAGGAAGCTGCTTCTGTCCCTCGGAGACTCAGCAACTCTTAGCTTCCGATTCCACCTCTCTGGCTATGTACTACCCACTAACAGACTTTCTGCAAGTCTCAGTCCAAGTTCTTAGGAGAGAGTCTTGCTGGTTTAGGTGCTGCTCTAGGACAGAGGTTTGGCTCCTGGCAAACTATAAACCACTGCCTTTGGGGGTTGCGTCCATTTCCAGGTGAACGAGGTACAGAACACATTGGCCCCTTTGAACAAAGCGGGTCTCAAAAAAGGCTGTGAGGAAGCAGGACTCCTAAGCTGCCCCAGAAAGGGAAGTGCCCTGGGCAGTCACGATCATGAGTGCTGGAGTCAGGGCTGAGCTGTACTACTGATCTCCCTGTGCAAACTATGGCCATGGCTCTGGGTCCAGAATTCCCGGTGTCCAACCACTTGGCCAAACCCAGTAGCCCTGGACCAGGTACGCTCTAAGGGAGGCCACTTTTAAGACATTAGCATCCAAGAATAAATTCCACGGGCAGCTTGACCCTCAGAAAAGAAAAGACTCATTAGGAGCTTGGGGAGCTGTTAAATGCCCTGTCCAGCCCACATGCACTGCTGGCTGATGAAAAACAATGAAGTCACCGAAGTTCAAGCATCCTCCCAGTCTGCTCAGGTTCCTTCTGCATCCTCTTCCTCCTCACACCCCAAGCACTGTGGGCCCTTGCTGCCCCCTGCCCAGAGACCCCTGCTACGGTGTTCGGAGACCTATCCTTGTGCGGCCATATTCTCAGAAAGAACACCCAGAACTAAGTGGTTTTGCTGAATTATAAATGCATTCATCTGAAAGTTATGTTTACAAAGGAATAAAGAGTAAATCGCACAGAGCTGCTACTCATCTTTCCTTAGAAAAGTGCGAAAGCTCAGGAGATTCATAGAGTCCTGGTAAAGCTGTGACTTTCGGTTGCCGTGGGAACACCCAGTCCGACACTGGAACGGGTCAGTTGAAGGCTGAGGACAGTGCAGTGGGGCAGGAAGAGCACTGGAGTGCAGCGGGGAGTCCTGTGTTCCAGTCCCAGCTTCCCTACTAACCAGCTCCTGAAACTGGAGGTTAAACTGTAGGACTCAAAAGACTTTTGTAGCAGGCACATTCCTTCTCAACACAGTGCCTTTAAAGGGTCTAAGGTTCTATGGGTCTAAGGGGGTCTTTGGGTCTAGCATGTGCAACCACTTGGTACTCGGAACCATTCTGTCATAGAGTTGGTTAAGGTGGGAGGCCAGGCGCCCAGCTTTCTGAGGAAGAGGGGAGCAGAGGTCTTCTTTTTGCTACCGGCCACCAGGGGGCAGCACCTAACCTACACTCAGGCAACTGGCTCTGTGTCCTGGGACGTGGGAGCTCAGCACTGGGCTCAGGTGGAGGTTATCCCAGGTGGCAGCAGCTGAGTTGCCAATGCAATGGCCGTGGTGGGGCATGGCCAGTGGTGCCAACAGTGATGTCTCAGCCAAGCTTTTCCTGTGGCATAAACCTGCTGTGCTCTCACCGTTAACTTCCATGGTCCCGTCTTTTTTCTCCACGTCTGGTTCAATTTTGTGAGCAATGCAATATTGTCATCCATGGCTTTTGTCAGCTTCTCAAATGAGTCTATGAATAGTAAAGTGTTAAACGTCACAGCTCTGTAATCTTTCTGCCTTCAAGAGCTGAGTTAGCCAAGACTCTGGATTGCAGGTGACAGAAACCCAACTTAAGCTGACTCGAACAATTGGGAATTCAATGACTTACATGCCAGAACAGCTCAAAGACCTGAAGGAAGCACAGCAGATTTGGGGGGCCTTGGGGACTGGATTCAGGAACACATTGCTATCAGGATTCTCTCCTCAATTCTGCTTGTGTATGCTTGGCTTATTCTCTTCAGCAAATTAGCCTTCTTCACATACCACAGTGGGTAGCACCTGGAGCCCTCAGTTCCTTCCCTCCTCCAACTCCATGTTGATGACCCTGAGGACTCTGAGTGCCCCGTGTTTGACCTTCCACTCACCACTGGAGCAACCGCAGGGCTAAGGGCGTTGTGTGCTGGGATCCAGTAGGCCCAGGCTGGTCACCTACCCTTGTGTTCTGTGGGACGGAGCGCAGTAACGGGGGTCCAGCCAGGCACCCCTCATGGGAGCGGAGGAGGAATGTGTGTGTGTGTGTGCGCGTGTGTGTGTGCGCATGTACACTGGACAGTGAACAATGTCAGATGTCTCCTACCAGTGTCACCATGATTTCACAGGTTAGGAAAGTGAGCCTCTGTAGATTCAGAAGGAGGCAGGGGTGGCAGAAGAAGGATTTGAACTTGGGTCTCCAATTGCAAGTGTAGTGTCTGTTCTGATTCCCCTCCTCTGCTTTTTCAAGTAGTTGCCGGAGAATTTATGAAAGATTGCATTATGTATCAACCTTTCTTTTGGCTCGCACAGGTGTTCTGAAAGCTTTGTGTTGTACACATAAGAGTCCTTAAGTGGATGTGGGCCTGGTCAGTCACTCACAGAAGGAAATGCCGCTCTGAGAGCTTTCGGCCCCTCTCTCCCACGGTGGGGTGGGGGAGGGAAGCCTGCTTCTAAAAGGAGTTCAGCTGAAGAATCCAGTGTTAAGCACTTAACACCGGGCACTTGGTACCAAGTAAACATCTGATAAGATTGCTTATCAAGTAGTTGCATGATATGATAGTTATAAGGTAGTTCATCCTAGCTCTAAATCAGAGCCCAGGGGCTGGGGCTGCAAGGGGCTGGCTGCCCCTGGAGGGGGCGCAGTATGGCTTCTTCTGGGCCACTCCCACGGGCCCCATTTTTTGTCTATTTGTTTATATGCTTGTTTTCAGTGTCTCCAGGTGAGGACTTTGCCTGTCTTTTTCTGGACCAGTGCTGGACACATGATTTCTCAATAAATATTTGTTGGGTGGATGGATGGATAGACAGAATGGAGGGATGAGGAAGTGTTTCTAGTTAAAGTCCTAGAATGAGATATTTTGAATTGTTATGACATCTGGTCATTCCACTCAAGTAGCAAGCTATTCTCTACTGAGTAGATCAAGTGTGCAAAAACAGAGCACATCAGCAAGGACACGACCTCTAAACAGTTTTAGAAGGTTCCAAGGTCAAGTCTCTCCCTGCCGCCCCTCCCACACTTAACTTCCTGCTATAGAACTCCAGGCTGCTCTGATTGACCTTGAATGAGGTGATGTTTACAGCTGCAACTTAGCAGCCATTGATCTTAAATTGATTAAGCCAGGCTTTTGAAGAAGAGAACTACAAGAACAGGGACAAAGAACCCCACGCTTAGAGGACTTCACATCATTCATTCACCCCCTTTGCTCCACACATTTAATGTGTGTGTGCTTTAAAAAAGAATAAACAAACAATAATGAATTACCGGAGAGAGAGAAGAGGAACCGGGTCCAACTTTTTCCCAGCAGGAGGGCAGGTCAGCTGCCCAGCGCCCTGAGAGGGCCTTCCCTGTCCTCATTAGTTTTAACTGGACGGTCTGTTTGCTCCCCAGAGCATGGGCAGTTGATCCGGGGCTCCATGGGTTGGGTCTTTGTCAGCGACTATAAATTCTTTGGATCTGCTTTTTTTTTTTTTTTTTTTTTTTTTTGTGGCAGTTCCAGCACTTGGCAGGGCCCCTGGAAAGAACCCAAAACTTGGGTTCTCATCTTGGCTCTGCCTGGCTGAGCTTGACTATGCAAGTGACCTCGCTTTCACGGCCTCAGATCGCTCACCTGTAAAATGAGGGGTTGGACGAGAACAGTGGATTCCGAACCATTTATTTATTTATGTATTTATTTGCCCTGGAATCTGTTCTTTAAACAAGAGCTGACCAGGCTGTTCTACTCCACCCCCGTTATGATACTTGAAAACAGAGTTGAGAAAAACAGATGGGGTAGGGAGAAGTAATGTGGTCCCGTGCTTCCTCACCTCTGATCTTCAGTCTGAGAGGGGGCTCCATGGAACCCTCAACTTCTGCAGTGCACAGTCTGCAAACCACTCCAGGCTCCCATCCAACTTTAATTGGAGTTGGCCCTCATCAGAAGCAGCCCAATGCTTGTAGCAGCTGGTAATGGGGACCTAACAAATAAGGGCGTCAGCAGATTAGAAGGTTATTTATTCATTGACTTGGTAACAGAAGTCTGAAGGCCCGCTCTCCAGGGCTAGAGTGGCATCATCTGGGAGAAGAGGCCCAGGCTCCTTTACTCTTTCTGTAGTTATCATTTTTGAACACATCCTCAAATTTGGCTCATGGTCAAACTATGGCTGCTGAAGCTCCAGACATCACATTCATATTCTAAACAAGAAAACGGAGGCAGAGGAGATGGGCCGACAGGCACACGCCCATTCAGTATGCTCCCTTTGAAAAGCTTTCCTGGGAGTGTTATTGGAGATTCTAGACGATATCTCCTTGGCAAGAACTGTGACATGTGATTACTTCTGGTTACAAGGGAAGCCAGAAAACATTAGCATCATTATTTTCGAGACCCAGGTATAATGGCACCTGGCATAACACCAGGGTTCTGCCAGTGATGACAACGGTAGGGTACTGGGTAGGCCCCAGTGAAAAACCAGCACAATAGCTAACATCTACCGACCACTTGCCAGGATCCAGGCACCACGCTGAGAACTTTATATGCTTTATCTCATTTAATTCTCCTAACTGCCCAGGGAGGTAAACAGTGCCCATTTCCATTTTTTAATTGAAGATGTTGAGGCTCAGAGAAATTGAGCGAGGTGGCCAAGATCCCACAGCAAGTTAAGTGATGAAGCCAGAATATTCGCCCCGGTGCTCGGTGCTCAGTCCACACTCTTACCCACTCGGTCATACCACTGTGGTGAAGACCATAAAGAAAATTACGCTGGGGCCTTTCAGTGCCATTGTAGCATCTTTTAAAGCACTCTACCCAGAGTGCCAGGGCCCTGCCTTGTCGGCTCCTTGGCAGTTTCTCTCTGTCTTCCTCCTGGTAACCAAGGCAGCGGTGACAGGCTGGATTGGCTCTGACACGTTTACCAGAAGGTAAGAATTTTAGATAACAGTTTGGAGGGAGTTCAGGGGAAACGTTTTCAGGGGCTTGACTTGAAGGAATGATTTATGAAGCAAGATTAAAAGAGCTGAATGTATGTGGGCTGGCACGGTATGAAAAGTGAGAAAAGGCGGGAGGGAGACGGCACAAAAGCGAAACACGCAGACAGCCCCGAGTGTTCCAGAAATCTCGGGGAGGGCCGCCGCAATGAGGCAAGGGGGTCAAGACCCAGATCTGGTGGGAGGAGGCAGACTAGCCCTCGGCTCTCTCCACCAGATGTTCGGTCCGCGCGCACTCTGCCGTCAGCTCTGCGCTTGGAGGGGGCGGTGGCTCCTGCCTTCAGCACGTAGGAGCTAAGAGGCAACATTTTCCTCTTTCAACCATCACAGCAGTCTTGTCCCCGTTTTGCAGATGAGAACCCTAAGGCAGAGCTGGCTCGAGTGGCTCCAGGTTCAGGTGATATCCCCCACTGCCAGTCAGTGGCAGATCCAGGAAGGGAGACAGCATCAAAAATAGCATCTTCACTCAGTACAGCGGTTGGCACATAATAGGTGCACAGTAAATGCCGTCTCTCCGTAGCTAGCATAGCTTATAACCAAATCCATGGACACAGCCCCTTGTCAGGATTTCTCTTAAGGAGAGTTCAACTTCAGTTTTAGTTCACCCGTCAAGAATAATACCTACCAAAGAGAACAAGGAAACGTCTTCCTCTGAGACCACGGAGTTCTGCAAACTAAATTCTCATGAGCCCACATGGAATGAGACAGCTGCCGACTTGGAGTTTCATTTTATAATTCAATTCACTTTTGTTATAATGGGGGCGGGGGGCTTTCTGGGGTGTTAGTAACATTCTGTATCTTCATTTGGGGAAATCCATTGAGGTTTTTTGTGCGTTGCGTTTTATTGAAGTATACTAAAGAAAGCTTCTTTTAAAACCAAGTGGCATCTTCAGTGATTTGAGGTCCTATGTTGGCATTCTGAGTAGAGCTGTGATGCGCCAGAGACCACAAGGTGCCTCCCAGTTTCACACTCCCTTTCCTTTTCAGAAGGAGGCTCCTGATTTTTAATGGGGCCCAGGGCCAGCTGGAATAAAAACTGCATCTTCCAGCTTCTCTTGCCTCTGGGTGTGGCCTTGTGACTAAGTTGTCCCTGTGGGGATGTAAGGAAACTGTAGTGCGCAACTTCCAAGAAGTGACTTCAAGCAGGGAGCATGCCCCTCTCTCCTTCTCTTCTTGCTCGGTTGGAAGTAGATGCGATGGCTGGAGCTTGGCAACTGCCTTAGCCCAGGAGGGGGAAACCAGGTGGAGACAGTGGCACACAGGACAGCTGGTCCTTGAGTATCCCGGAGCCCCATCAGCAGCCCTGAACTGTTTTCCTCCAGGCCTCTTTTTACAGAGGTCAACAAGCTTCCATCTCACTGAAGCTAATGTTTTGGGTTTTCTGTTTATTTGTAGCCAAACTTAATCCCAGTTGGTATGAGCTATGGGGCAAACTCAGGTTACTTCAAAGAGGGGAAGGAGAGAGTGATCAGCTTCTGGTAAAGTCTTTGTTTCTCAAGTGGGTTGTGGGCATAGAGGTGTTAATTATGTTATCATTATTTATACTTTTGTGTATCTAAGTAACACATTTTAAATCCTTTAAAAAGATACTGGTAGAAAAAGTATCAAAGCAAGACCATGAGATATGCAAGAACCAACTTTTGGTGGCAACGTTTGGCTTCAACCAGGGTCTGCATCCGGATGAACTTTGGGGTGAGGGGCTGAGTGTGGCCTCTGAGTTAGTCTCATGGACGGAATAAGCAAGGCTTGAAGGGGTACGGGTGGGCTCAGCCTGCGGGTTCCAAGACCAGCGTTTGGAAGCAAGATGAGGAGGGAGAACACGAGGGCGGGGTGCCACTCCCTGCCGCATGCTGCCGACCGGTCTGACTTAGGTCAGCAGGAAGCTCTCACTGCAGATGCATCCGAGAAGGGCCTCTGACCCTGCCTCCCCACCCCGTGCCTCTCTTACCCATCAATCCTCACCTTCATTTTAGAGGGGGAGGGGGATGTTTCAAAAAACACATGTCATTGCCACAGATTCAACCGGCTATGATTAAAGTAAGGTGTGGATAGAAAGCCTCCTAGATCTAATCCCATCCCTCAGAGGTAGCCACGTGGCTGTCGGCCAGGCCAGATTACAGGCTGGCTTCCCAGGGAGACCAGGCTGAAGTCTGTGGCCACCCGTGTCCTCTGCCTGGGTAATGCCTGCAGCGGCCGTAGGCTGCGGTGGCTGCAGAAAGGGCCTCCTCAGTGCCCAGGGTAGGCCTAGAGACTCTTTGAGGTTGTAACTCTGCGGCACCCCTGAGATGGGGGTGGTGCAGAAGAGGCAGCCCACCTCTTGCCTGACTGCTCCTCAGCCCTACTGGCCACGTCTCACCAGGAGAGGCCCCAGCGCCCAGCAGGCTGCTTCCTCCCAACTCCGTGGTCCTCTTTCAAAACACGGCAGCAGCTCCAAGCACTCCTGTGTACCGTGGTGACAGACATCACAGAGACACAGGACAGACAGACATCTTTGTGGGACATCTCGAGTCTGATGAATCATGCGTCAGGAGCTGGCTCCCCGAACCTCTGAGCGTTCAAGGTTGCCGCAGCAGAAAGAGCTTGTGGTGACACGTGTGCCCAGGCCGTGCCCAGGTGAGTGTGCGGCGGGGCATCTCAGCTTGCCTCTGCTGGGGGAGAGGGGACCAAAAGCTGCGTTCACTCTCTTCCCTGGAAGAGCCGTGGAGACCACGTGGCTCAAAATGAGAATTCAGACAGAGCCTGGCATAGGTGTTTTCTTGACTTTCGCAGTTATAAACATAGAGAGGCACTTAGTCTTACTACTGAATGGCCTTTACTGGCCAGTTGAGGGTGTTCTCCTCAGTGCAGACTCCCTGTGTTGGACGGAATCCTGAGTAGTGACATTTATATGCACCAAGCATGTTGTTAAATGGATTTTTGCATGGATTGTGCCATTGAACTCACATATTTAATGCAAAAATCTGGTAAACAGGTAATAGGAAATAAGTAAAATCATCCCCAAATTACAGATGAGAAAATTGAGGCTCAGAAAGGGCTTCGTAACTACCAGAATCACACAACTGTGAGAGTGGAGGGCGTGACTGAACCCAGGTGGTCGACTGCCGTGCTGGGGCCCATGGGCTTCATCAGCTCGGTGTCCTGCCTTTCTGGGGTGCAGAGGGAGCCCGTTCAGTTTGTGTGGAAGGGAGCAGTGGGCACTCGTTACAGAAAAATCAGAAGGGCATCATTTTGAGGGCAACTGCAACCAAGAGGTGGCCTCATAGAATTTTTGTCTTCTCACGCAACGTAAGATGCCTTTTGCTGGTGGAACAACACAACAACCAACTTAAAAACAACAACCACAACAAGACCTGAACAACGATTGAACCAATCAGAGACACTTACTATCTTACATAACAGAGGTCCAGAGATGAGGCTGCTCCAGGGTTGATTGACTTAGCAGTTCAATGTCAAATGCAAGGCTTCAATGCCAAATGCAAGACCCAGGTTCTCACCCTGTGTTTGCTCTGCCATCCTCAGCATTTTGACCTTTGCAAGATTGTCCCTCATGGTCACAAGATAGCTGCCATCAATCTCACATCACTATCCAAAGGCCAGAAGGTCCTGTTTGAAGAATATGGAGCAGATTTTCTTTTATGTCTTCTTTTATATCATAACCATGTTACATATCTGTTCCTAAGTCAATCCCTGGTGAGGAAAATGGAATTGCCACTGTGATTGTTTGGTTCTTAACCATGGCTGCACATTAGAATCATTCGGAAAGGAGAGGGATTTTTTTATTTTTATTTTTTTAAGTATCTAAGCCAATATCCCAGTCCTAGAGACTCTGCTTTAACTGATCTCAGATAGGATCCATTCACGGGTGTCTTTAAAATCTCCCAGACACTCTAATGTGCAGCCAGGGTTGAAAGCCCCTCATTTAGACCAAGAGTCCTCCCTGGAAAACCAAATCTCATGGCCCAGCCTGCTGCAAAACATATGTTACCTGGTTCCTGAACAGAATCAAGGTTCTATTTAGCAAGAAAGAACATGGAGGGGTGGGCCAGGAAGGGGGAAGGCTGTTAGGCTGGTAGCCAACATCTGCCGCACCCCTGCATGTCTCCCTGCACATGGAGACTGGGATTCTGGCGGAGTTACAGCATGGTTAGGAAACGTCTCCTTTTCTGACTCATTGGATGTCTTCGGTGATGCAATCACTAGCTGAGGTCACACAGGGAAAGGAGAAAATGAGAGTGGAGGGGAAAGACCCCTGTGGCCCAACCCTCTAGTGAGTAATGGGGATGCCCAGCTCCAGTGCTCTCGAAGTGTGGTCGCTGACCACCGGGGCAACTGGAAATTCCGATTCATGGGCTCTGCTCCAGACCTGTGGAAGCTGGGATTGGGGATTGGCATTTTAATAGACCCCACCGGTGGTTTCCTAGATACTCCCATGCTTAAGAACAACTGAGTTAGATGCAGCAGAAAAAAAGAAAAAGGAGTCAAAGTTTTTCATTTCTCCAGGAGAAGGAAGATTGAATATTATTTCTTATTTCTTACTTTCTTATTTTGTTTTGGGTCCCAGTGATTTGGGGAAGCCAAAGTGCTTGTTTTAAAGTTGGCTCATGGCCCCCGAAAGAGTCAACTCTGAAAATGCATGGGATGGTGATTGTTGAGTTGCCTGGAGGTGTCCTCAGCACTGGGCCCGATTGTCCCTCTGAGAAGGCAGGTGACACAGGATGCCCACGCTGAGGAGATGGCCGGGCTGGTTTCTGGGGCTGCTCTTGGCAGTCTGGCGCTGGCTCTGGGTTGTGCATGTGTGTGGCATGTGCATGTGTGTGGCATGTGCATGTGTGTGGTATGTGCATGTAGTCGTGTATGCCTGTGTGGGGGCTGATCCTAGAAGGTCCACATGAAACACTGGAAGTACTATTAATTGAACCCTACTCCTCTGATCAGTGGATTCTTATTCTGGAACAACTAAAGTGGAAACAGGTGGCTGAACACAATGTCCTTCCAGGGCAGGCCTAGCCCACCTGTGGCCCTTCAAGTTCAAGGCCTCCAGCCTCACCTCTCGTCCAGGCTACACGAGAGATGAATCAGATCATGCCATGTCGCTGAGTCCCAGAACAGCCAGCCACAAGTTCCCCCACTTCCACCCCGCTTTGACCTCTGTAGCCGGTGCCCTTCCACCTGCTGAGCTGCCTCACGGCGCTGAACACCTGTGGCCTCCCAACCTGATCTACCACACACAAGGCTGGGGGCTGAATCCGGCCCTCCACCTGGTTTCTAGCTGGTGGCAGCGCCAAGCTCCTTGCCCCTAGTTAAGGAGTAGTTACATTTATACAGTCCTAAAATTGCATTTGGCCCTTCGAAGGCAACCGCAAGGCTGATGTGGCCCCCAGTGAAAATGAGTTTGACACCCCTGCTCTACGCCATTGCTTTCACTTCCCTTTCTGCCTGGCCAATCTGAACTCATTCTTTAATTCTCACAACAGGGGCCCCCCGCCAGGAAGCCAGTCCCGATCTCTTTTCCCACTCCCACCTCTGGGCCACGACAGCACCTGTGAGGCCTTCTGGGGAAGCCCTTGCAGCCCTTCATTGCACGGACACGAGGCTGGGTCTCCTCTGGCCTGGAGAGCCCCTTGGGGAAGGGCTTCACGCTATGTTCCCTGAGCCTTCAGAGCAGCCAGGGGCCCAGATGTCTGTTTAGAGCCGTGTCTAAGACATCTTGGGTTGTGGGAGAGTCTCTCTATCTTTGAGGGAACCAAAGCCCAGGGGGAACTGAGTCTTCCCTAGTCACCACAGTCCTCTAAGAAGGATTACCCTAAGAAGTTAAAAAAAAAAAAAAGGCAACTTCGGCTGGGCCCAGCCCTCTAAGAAGCTGGAGAAGCTTCCAGCGCAGGAGCTTGGCTGCTGGGAAGGCTGAAGGCAGCCTCTTCCTTGAGGGCCCAGGAACCGACGTTGGGGAGAAAGGGCAGGAAGGAGGGCAGGAGGAGAGGGGAGCACAGGCGGGGAAGGCTTTCCAGGAGCCACGTGCTTTGTAGCAATGTCTTCTCTTTCATCCCCATCAAAGCCCCTCCAAGTAGGTGGCGCCCTTTTCCTCATCTCCGAGAACACTAGCTTGGTGAGAGAACTTGCCCGCAGCAGGAAAAGGAAGCCAGGCTTGGGCCAGTCTGTGTCTTTAAAATAAGTAGAAGTTTGGGCCAGGCATGCTGCTCACCTGTCTGGGAGGTGGGTCCAACCTGAGCAGAAGAACGGGTGAGATGCTTCCAGAACCAGGTCACCTCCCGGCAGGGCAGGCCAAGGCTCCCGAGACTTCACCCCAAGCTTGCCAGGGGAGCTCGGGCCAGCCTGGGGCTGGAGACAAGTCACCCAGAGGGCAGTGTGGGCAGGAGAGGATGGGTCCCGACGGATTGATGGGCTCATTGTGTACAGATGAGCTGGAGGGAGGCCTCCCCCTCTGCCCTGAGTCCTGACAGCAGCCCACATTGTGACAAGTACCGCAAGGGCTCCCTCAGTCCCCTCACTGTCAGTGACCTGTTTCAGCTCTCTCCTGTGGAAGAAAGGAGACCAAAGTAAATATGGGTGAGAAAGCACCAAATGAGATCAATAGTTTGCGACTAGCATTTGCGTTTCAATAGCCCCATGTTTGGGCGCAGCTTCCTTCTTGGAGCCAAGCGGCTGGTGCCAGACAGGAATGACCTGGAGAGGGCGTGGCATATGCGTTCCCAGGCCCCGCCTCAGAGGCCCTGGCTCAGCCGCTGGGATGTGGACGGTACCCCTTAGACGTTGCCATGTGGAACTGGGGCTGGAAGCTCTGTCGGAGGAAGTCCTGCCTCCACTGACTTCGGACAAACCGCCAGTTCCCCAGTCTCCCCTACTCCCGCTTGGTGCGGGGGTTTTCTTCAGAGGCTCCCCCTTTCCCACCAGGACAGCCTGTGCCCTGACAGTCTCACAGCGGATTTTGACTGCTGGAGCCTGCAGCCGCCCTGGTCTCAGAGAGGAGAATTCATGTAAACAGAACAGCCCACATGGAGAGGGCTCTTCCCTCCCTCAGGTTCTATTTCCGTCAGCGGCTGGACGCCCTCCACATTCACTGCCCTTCCTCCCCGGGGCAGGGCAGCCCGGTCTGACATGGTGGAGGCAGGCTCCAGTTGGAGTTACAAGGCTATCTCTGGATCCAAGGGTTTGGAAAGAAGAGAGGAAGGAGGAAGAGAGAAAAGAGGAGGAGGAGGAGAGAGATGACCTGCTGCCTCTTACCTGAATGACCTTGGCAAGTGAATACACCCCACTGAGCCTCAGTCTCCTCATCTGCAAAATGGAAACAACAATGCCATCCACGTGCGGTTGTTCAAGGCTTAAATGTATTAGCTCAAGCCTGGGCCACATGAGCGCTCAGGGAGTGGGTTGTGGTTGTTAATGGTCTCAGTGCGACTATTAGCATACGTTTTGCCTCCTCCCAGCATCCCGCAGACTGTTGGGCCCAAGGGACAGCAGCTGTATCTCTCTCTCATCTCTGCCTCCCTGGTGCCCAGACAGAGCCTGACATGAAGTTGGCACTCAGTAAATGTCTGCTGGGTTGAACTCAAGACTTGTTATATATTTTTAAAGATTTTATTTATTTATTTTAGAGGGGGGGAGGAAGGGAGAAAGAGAGGGATAGAAACATCGATGTGAGTGAGAAACATCAATCAGCTGCCCCTTGCACATGCCCTGACCAGGGATGGCACCCACAACCTGGGCATGCGCCCTGACTGGGAACCAAACCAGTGACCTTTTGCCCTGCAGAGCAATGCCCAACCCACTCAGCCACACCGGTCAGGGCAAGACTTGTTATTCTTCATTTTTCTGTGGCACTTTGCCCTTTTTTCAAATCTTCTGAATGTATTATTCTATTTGAGTGTTGCCAAATGCCCCTGGGACAGGCGGGGCAGGCGATACCATCATTCCCATTGTATAGCTAAAACAAATTGAGGTTTAGAGAGATGAAGCTTCTTGCCCAAGTCTGCTGGGTGAGCCGAGCTGAGGTCAGGCTGCTGGCTGTGGGTTTCACCGCTACTGTGTGTGAAAACCGTCCCCAGGAGACAGAAGGTATTGCAATGGGCTGAGCTGGAAATCCCCGGGGAGACAGGCTGTTGATCAAATCCCAGGGTTTCTTGCCCATAGCTTCAGAAATGGCTTCAGAGAATGACCGAGCCTAGATCATCTGGTAACGCTGAACTTGGCCCTTCTGCCTCCCCAGGCTCAGCCCTGCTCTGAATCCAGATCCATCCAAGATGGATCCAAGTTGGATGCTGCTGGCCCACCAGAAAGGACCCGGGAAGCCATAGGACCTTGGGAGGGAGCTCTGTGGATTCCAGGCAGGGGCTGCCTGGGGCAGTCAGAGGAGCTGGAAGCAGGAGGCCTTGCCCGGCTGCAGAAGACACCCAGCATTTGTATCCTGGCCCGGCTGACAGCCTCACTGACAGGTTTATTACCAGACTTTATGACTTCCAAGCTTAGTCACCGCTAAAGTCAGCCTGCTGAGAAACAAACACTTCCCAAAGCCATGACCCAGATGCGAGGTGGAGAAGGACACACCCATCCTCTGCAGAACTGGCCTCTGGAACCAGGTCTGGGGACTTGGGAGGCAGCAAGGCTGTGGCCCCAGTGCATTGCCGTGGCCCAAGCAGCTCTCCTTCATTTCCCTGAAGTCTTCACTACTGGGATTTTAGGGTGTAGGAAGCAGACGCCTGGTGCCACAAGAGACAGCCTGACACATGCCATGGGTGTCTGATGCCCTGTCCCCAGGCCTTCCTTGAGAGCTGAGGCTGAAGGAGTGAAGGAGAGAGGTTCAGCATCTTCTGGCAGACAGACCAAACTCCCTCTTAGGATGGAAGCCCAGACTCTGACCCAAAGCAATTCAATCCTAGATTCTTATTCAGGTTGTTTCCATTCACATGGACTCTATTAAAACCAGAAGCCTCTCCAGAACCTCTCTAGTCTCAACCCAGGTCTGCAGCCCTTCACCCACCTGGGGCTGGCACAGGCCCAGGTGCGGCGGGACTCAGCTCGGGCCAGTGGCGCACTGCTGAGGCCTGGGAGAAGGACGAGCCCTGGCTGAGGAGCTGTCCCTCTGCTATAAGGATCCAGACCCTGCTGGTGGCCCTCCCTCCAGCTCATTTAGGGTCCCCTCCGCAGGGTGGAGAAGAGATGATGTACACAGTTAACTTGAAACTTGTTCTGATCCTGAGTTGGGCTCTGTGGCCCATACCTTTGGTTAGGGAGAAAGAATCTGGAGGATTCCATTGGACTTGAGTTGGGTGACTTGCCCAGGTCCTTTACGGGTGGCTTTAGGGCAACTGGGTCATGTCATGTGCTTTCATTCTGCAAGTGTCACTTAACTCTTTCACCTGGACCAAGTCACCACTGTCACTTGCCTGATTGTGGCAAGAACTTCCACACTGATCTCCTGGCTGGAGTGATGGCTCACTCTAGCCCCTGGGAATGAAAATGGTAACCATTTTTCTCCTTCTTTCTCTCTCTCTCTCTGGGATTTTTATCTCCTTTTTAAACAATCTTTTTCATTTTTATCTTCATAAATACAATCCATTTCCTTCATATTTCCTTCTTTCCCAAACATAGACTGAAGTGAGATGGTGAAAATGGCTCTTGATCTCTAGCTAACTGTAATATTGTAAGACCTGTAATGCATTAAATGGGGACTGAAAATTCACACACATGAAATGTGGGACGGTACCACTGACACGTTCACGAAGTGACTAGGGTGAGCTTGTGCAGCGGCGCAGCTCTGGACTGCTAGACAATTGTCAATGGTATCACAACCAAATTTACTTCTCACAGGAGGGCTTCATTGCAGGATTTTACTAAAGCAGCACCAACACCTGCATTTTGGACTTTGGCCCTAGGAAGTCCTAGATTTAAAATCCAACCCTGTTGCTTGCTACTTTTATGACATGGGCCCATGTGTAAATCTCAATTCCAGTTTCTTCATCTGTAAAATGGTGGAGAATAATACTTGCCTCATGAATTTG
Source organism: Micronycteris hirsuta (assembly GCA_004026765.1). NCBI lineage: Eukaryota > Metazoa > Chordata > Mammalia > Chiroptera > Phyllostomidae > Micronycteris > Micronycteris hirsuta. The sequence continues at coordinate 16,578 of PVJI01005192.1, read as the reverse complement.
TTGTGAGGTTTAAGCGCTGTATCAGCTAGCTACTGCTGTGTAACAATCAACCTCCACATCTCAGTGACATGTAATGAAATATTTATTTCTCATGTTCCTGAGGGTGCACTGGGCCAAGCTGTTGTTTCTGGGCTTGGCAGGGCATCTCTGCTGGAAGTTGCATGTCTGACCACTCCATGAGTTTCACTGTGGGCTCAGGCAGCAGATACCTGGGAGACTCCCTTTTTCATAGCAATGGCAGAGACCCAAGAAGAGGGCAGATCCCACTGTTGAGCACATTGCAAGCCCCTGCTTATCTACTTATTTTACCTAATAATATTCCATTGGCTAGAGCAAGTCACATGGCTGAGTCCAGTGATAGGGATCAGGAAGCATAGTCTGCCCAAAATTCGTCTCTGGCAAGAGTGTTGATACAGGGAGGAGTGAAGAATCAAGGCTGATAGTCAACTGCAGATGACAAGGCTCATTCAATGCAGCTATTCAGCTCCTGATATGAGGTATGGGTTTAGTGAACAGTAACTATAATCACTGCAGACTTCCTACAGTTTGGGTAAAGCAAAATGTCTCCACCTCATCCTTAGTTAAATAGAAAAGTCAGGCATGGAATCTGGGCCTCAAAGCATCTTGCTTCTGTTCAACATTTCCTCAGTGGTCCTATCACCCTCCATGTCTGACTTCTTCCAGTCTCAATGACTGAAGGAGGGAGGTAGGATAAGCAGTGGGAATGTGGAAGTGGGAACTTTGGTCCACAGCAGCCCAAGATATGCCCAAGACATGTAGACCAAGAACATCGAAGGGGAAATCGATCAGTCCCCCATTCCCATTTGCTTAGGGATGTGGAACTGGTGGGAAGAGCAAGACTTTGGGTCAGAATCCTGGGTCTGCCACTCACTGGCTGGGTGATCGCAGGCTCCCCCAGAAGGAAGCCCTCCCTGATGGTCTGTTAGCCCCGCCCCCACATCAGTCTGCACTGCACCCCTGGCCTTTCCTTTATTGTATTTTATGGTGATGCGTAATTGTGTATTTATCTGTGGGCTCCTATTCTTAATGAGGCCTTGCCCACCAGACTGCAAACTCCATGAAGGCAGGGCCCATGTCTGTTTGGGTCAGTTATTAGCTGGTGTTGGCATAGTACCTGGTATGTGCATCTGTGGGATGGATGAATAAACAAATTCAAACTCTCTCAGCTTCACCATCCTCATGTGAAGAAGGAGATAAAAATGTTCTTGGAAGAAATTTAAAGAAAACTTGGGGAGATGCCTTCCATGGGGTGCACACGTTGTACGTGGTGCGTATGCCCCTACTCTGCCCTTAATGCTCACCAGCAGGTGGTTAAGTGCACAGAGTCTAAAAGATTTTCAAAGCAAACCTGTGCTTCTAGCTTCTCTTACCAGCTCATTTCATCTGTGCAGTGGACATAAGGAGTCTTTGTTCTAGATTCCTGGGCTACCCGACTCAGCTGCTCCAGTAGGGCAACCCCCCCTCTTTGGTCCCCCTCCTTCTCCACCCTCTTCCTCAGGATCCCTCAGCCCTTCTGACTCAGGATTGTTACTCGGTGAAGACATACTGATAAGTCCTCATTGTGATTACAATAATGAAACCCTCTCCTACCAGATAGTAAAAAGTGTGAGTTTCTGAGGCTACAAGCCACCAAATGACATTGGCCCTGGCAGCCCAGAGGAGGTTCCCAGGGCCAAGAGAGATGCTGGAGAGGATGCTGGCAGCCCTTGGTGGCACTGAGTGGACGGGGCAGTGAGGGTGAGTGCCACACCTGTCCACGGCTCCAGAGCCGCTGCACTCTGGAAGCTCTCTGCCTCCAGACCCCAGTGAAGGTGTGTGTGTTCCCAGCCATGATGACTAGGCAGGATGCCACGCGAACATGGCCTCAATATACCAGGTGCCAGTGACCTAGAGACTATCGCTCCAATGGGGATGTCCTTGGAAGAGTCTGAGGCAGTCCCTATAGTCACCCATGGCTCGGACTGGGGCTTCCTAGTTAGTGGGAGCCAGAACAAAGAAATAAATTACCCTGCAATGAGTCAGTAATTATTAAAAGGATTGGATGAATGATTTGTGCTATAAGGTTTATCCCCAAAAAGAAACTTCAGCATAATTTTGTTACAGAATAGAAGGTAATAATCTTTAAAATCTGGATTTACACATCAATGGTTAACTATGGCCTGGTTGTGCATATTTTGCACACCCCTGACGCAGGGCTCCCCCCAGGAACCTTCCCCCAGGCTCCTGTTTGCTTCTGCAGTCACTTGGCACCACCTGGATTTGCACCTGCTCTGGCCTCAGATTGGGGCACCTGTGAGGCAATCAGGCCTTCGCCTGGGTCAAAGGTGACTTCTCCTGCACAGCCTGTATGTGTTTTTGTGGTAAGTAGATGGCGCCTTGAGCCCTGTGATGTTTAACTTCAGGTGCCGACTTGACTGGGCCACGCGATGCCCGGATGTTTGGTCAGACGCTATTTTGGGTGTGTCTGTGAGGTGCGAGATCAGCATCGAGTCAGTAGACTGTGTAGGCAGGTCGCCCTCCCTCCTGTGGGCCAGTTTTATCTAATCAGTCGAAGGCCTGAATAGAACAAAAATGTTGACCCTTTCACGAATAAGAGATAATTCCTCCCGCCTGATTGTTGAATCGGGACATCAGTCTCTTCCTGCCTTTGATCTCAAACTGAAATATCAACTCTTTTTGGGTCTTGAGCCTCCCAGCTTTTAGACTGGAGCTATGTCCTCTTGGTTCTGTTTTTCTAGAAGGTTCTGATGAACACAAGCCCCAATTTCTCAGACTCCCTTTAGTCCCCCTGGTCTGGTGTGTGTGGGTGCCCAGGGATCCAGGGCCGTTGGACGTAGGCCCCTTGTTTCTGCCGTGCTCCCCACAGGCTGTCTCCCCCCATGTTGCCGAGTCTCGCTCCTGGGTGGGCAGAGTGATCGCAAAAAGGTGAACCGGCGTGGAGGGGGTCGGTCCCCAGCAGCACCACCTGAGTCACAGGGAGACGTCCACAATGGCCAAGCTTGGTGGCTGCTAATTTATGTCACTTTTCCCAGAGACTGAAGGCTGAATGTCAGGGCGGCTAATCCTTCTCTGAATGGCTCCTAGCTCAAGGCACATAGAATTAAATCCAGAATTAAAATTCAGTGCTTGTTCTGGACTCGAAAGGCAGACTTAGCTGTTTTCCTCCGGGACAAAGAGAAGCCCACGGCTGACTTAGGAGCATGGCTGCCGCAGCTTGGAGTGGAGGCGCTGCTGCGTGGATGCATGCCCTGCTATGTGTTGAGAGGAGACAGAAGCCCTGTCTCCGTGGGTTTTCCAGGTGTAACTGGGGAGCCTGGAGGGGGACACAGGAGGTTAAAGGACCCTTGGACAGGAAATAGCTGCCCGCCCACCCTGTTCTCACCTGTCAGCTCTCCCTGCGACCTGGGGCACCCACGCCATTGTCCTCAGGGCTGCCTCCTCCCCCTTGGCCTTGCATTAGGTGGCTGTCTCATCTCCTAATTTTCTGGTAGTCTTCCTTCAGAGGCTGCCTGAGGCCATGGCAGGAGGAAGGTGGAAGCCAGAGGGGTCAGGATCTGTCTTCACTCCACTTAGCTATGGCCCTAGGCTCAGTTCTCTGAGTGCCCAGTGTCTCACTCAAATCTGGGGGCCCCACTCAGGGGAGGAGGTGGCATAGTGGGGAGGTTACTTCCAGAAGGACTGCTAGAATTCAAATCCCAGCTCTCCCCCTGAGTTGCTGTGTGATCCCTATGTCCGTTCACGTGCCTCACTTTCTTCATCTGTAAAACGGGAAGGATCGTGGTTCTTTCCTTCTGAGGTTGTTCCAGTGAATGTCATTAACGGATTCCGTGAGTTAAGACCATAAAGCACAGGGTCAGGCTTATCGTAGGAACTCAGTTTTTTTTAATGATATAATTAGTTATGATTAACCATCTGATAAATGGGATGCCACTTGCAAGGTGTTGCCTGGGACAGGGTCCCGAGCAGATTCTCGGCATTCTCATCCCTTCCTGTTCTTTGGTGAATGTCCTTCCCTGTCGTTTTGGTTGTTTAGAGACTCAGCATTAATCATGAAGTCAAAGGAATGTAACCAGGAGTGGAGACACCTGATCCAAAATGTTGCCTTGCCATGGAAGACCCAGCCACTGGGGGCAGATCCCGCTTTTTCCCAGGGTTGGGAGTGGGGGTTGTTCCCCAGCAGTCTGGCCTTGTCATGGTCTGGGCCCCGTGGGCCCTACCCAGTCAGCCTTGCTCCATGTCATGGCCCCTCCGCTGTGGGACCCCTGACAGACACACACAGGAGAGCCCCCGCCCCACACCACCACCAGCCCGAGGTGGGACACCCAGCTTCCAGCTCCCCTTGCTTCGGAGTGAGCGCCGCCTTTTCCTTTCTGATTCAGACACAGGCTTTGTCTCCCTTTTTCTTCGGCTGCATGTGATGATTCATTTTATGTGTCAACTGGACTGGGCCATGGGGTGCTCAGATATTTGGTCAGTGTCATTCTGGGTGCTTCTGTGAGGGTGTTTTTACATGAGAACAACATGTAAATCGGTAGCCTGAAAAAAGCAAAGGAAAAATTGCCCTCCGTAGTGCAAGTGGGCCTCATTCATCCAGTCGGTCGAAGGTCTGAACAGAGCAAAAAGGTTGATTCCCTCCTGGGTGAGAGAACTCTTCCGGCTGGGCTGCCTTCACACCGGAAGGCAGGCATCGGCTCCCGGACTGGAACCTCGTCCAGCCACTCTCCTGGTTCTCGGGCTCCAGGCATGGACTGGAGCTCCCCATCGGCCCATCTGAGTCTCCAGCTTGCCCACTCGCCCTGCAGATCCTGGGACTTGTCTGCTTCCACCATTGTGTGAGCCAGTTTCTTAGAATGATCTCTCCACGTCCTTCCTTTCGTTCTGTTTCTGGGGAACCGTGACAATCACAGTGCCCACTCTGGCAGCCCAGTCCTTTCCTCCATTTCTCCCATGAGGCCCAGGAGCCACCTGCATACAAGGCTCCTCTAGTATCCCAGCATCCCCAAAGGGACATGTCATTTGACACACCTGTGCCTGTGACCCCTCCGGACTCACGAATGCCCGGGTGTTCAGGGAGCTCCACTTGGCATCATTGCCAAGCCCTCCCCACACTACACGCACACATGCACATACACACTGCATCCTGGCTTTGCTGGCCAGAGGGATCCAGGAAAATCTGATGAATAAAAGCCGTCCGAGAGCCTTGACCTGGGTGCTGGTCAGAAGACGCGAGACGCAGCCATGTTACCATTAAGTAAACGAATGACCTCAATTCGGAGACAATGTTTGTTGAATTGAATCTTCAGCGAGTTCACCTCCCTCTTATGAGTAAAAATGATATTTGGGATTAAGTTTTCACTGCGCTGAATGCATTACTGGATTTCTGCTTCCTGTCATTAGAGAGGGGACGTAACCTTCACTAAGGCGGTCTGCGGGGACCAGGGACCGCTGGCATCACTGCTGAGTGCTGACTGACCACAGGGGACTAAGGCCAAACACAACTCATTTCACACTGAGAGTAAGCTGATTTGTTTTTGTTTTTAAATAAGCCTTATTAAAACTGGCTGCCGCCGGTGTGGGATCTGCAGCAGCATCCCAGGGCAAGGCTTCAGAAGGCATTCAAGCAACTTCTTCCTGCTTCAAACATGGGAATAACTCGGAGAGCCTCCCTGCTGTCCAGGGCCCTGGGGAAGGTCCACAGGCATCCTTCCAGGAGCAGTGGAGTGTGGGCAGCCTTGGGACATGGGCCACAGGTCTGGTGGGAGGGGCTGAGTCTCCCTTTTCCCTGCATCCCTGGGACTTTCTGTGCAGCTCCTGGTAGCCAAGGCCTTTTCCCGCTGCCTGTGGCTTCCTTTCAGGTTACCTCCCTCCCCCTCCTCTGCACTGTGCCCCCGCCGTAGTTCTAGAATAGGTCAGCCACTCTCAAAGTGTGTTCTGGGAATATTTGGGCATTGCGTGGACGCTTTCAGGAGATCCACACATTTTTTTTATTTTCAGCAATAACTTTATTGACTTGGATATTTTGAGTATGTCTCAATGTGACCACGATCAACTTCAACTGGTCTACCCATCCGTGGAACAACATCCAGAGAGAAATCTCCAGCACGGAACTTCACAAACCACTTTTAACACGTTCAGTCAGGCACAGCACCTTCTCCAGACACTGCACAAATCTTTTTTTGCATTTCAGTTGCATTTTTACCTTTCTTGAAATAATTAAGCATAATATACTATGACGAAAATGTTGCATATTTTCTTCCACCTTCAATATTAAAATGGCTACACAAAAATTGGCCAGTTTTGATGTTGTTTTCAAAATGCATGCTGATATGACAGCTGTTGCAATACAATGTAACGAAATTGTTTTAAATGAAGTTAAAGACAACTCAGCACTACTAGAGCCATCGTATGGAAAAAGCCCAAAGGAGCTTTTTGGCCAACCCACTATTTTCATAACAGAATATTATGACATTATTTGCCCTTTCCCCTCTTATTCTCTCACCAGTGTGGGGAGAATTTTCCAGAGGCTATAGGACATGTCATGATGTCATTACGCTGATGGCTGATGACAAGTGTGCCTGTGTGTCCTTGTGTGCTAAACATTTCTCACTTTTAATTATGAGTATGGAAGATATCGAGAGAGATGGAGACCAAAAAGTTGGAGAACCTGCATTCTGGATCTATTTTTTCCTTCGAGGTGAGGTGCTGTGGGTTTCGTAGTATTTTGTATTTTTTAACCATCAACGTATGAAACTGTGCTACCGTTTTCTGTTAGGTTTCTATCTCTTTTTTAGAAATGTGTAATTGACTAAGTTTTTGAGTGTTATACTCCATTTTTCCCATAAATTCTGTCGTTTTTATTGTGTGACTTAAAGACTTTTTAAAATTGTGGTTTAAAAACATACACCACGTAGAATTTAACATCGTCATCATTTGAAGCTCGCCGTTCAGTAGGATTAAGTATGTGCTGCGCTAGGAGGACCGCCACCGTCCATCTCCAGAACGCTTTTCATCTTGTGAGACTGAAACTCGGTGCCCCACCAAACATCGATGCCCCACGGACTCTCCCAGCTGCCCCTGCCGGCACCTTCCTTCTTTCCATCTCTACGAATCTGACTCACACACGTGGAATCACATCATCCTTCTGGATTCTTTCCCACCAGCAAACCACCTGGCCTCGGGGTCCTGCAGAGAGACACAGTAACGGGAGTTACGTTTTCTTGTCCTATAAAAGTGTATCATGACGCTCCTCCCACACCTCCTTTGCACTGAGGCTGCCAGCCCTGATGGCCGTGGGGTGTTGGAAGAGGCAAAGACAGCAGACAAGCCTGGTTTTAAAACCTGGTTCCTCTGCTTTGAAAGCTGTGTGGCCTTGGCTTGGAACTCAGTGCTCTGTGCCTGAGTGTTCTCCTCGCGAAAGCTAGGATAAAAAGTCCCTCCTCTTGGGGTGGTTGTGAGGATTTAAAACACTTATGGAGGAGAAGGCAGGGGCCTCAGCGGGAGGCCTAGGGTTGTGCAAAGGCCCAGATGAGGGAGAGAGTGTGGGGGAGGGGGGTCTGGGGAGGCAAGGAAGGGCAGCAGCTCCGTCTGCCAGGTGAAGAGGGGCAGGTGGCCAAACAGCTGCGTCCTGAGGGGTCGGATGTACTTTGGACTTTGTTCGGAGAGCAGCGGGGAGCTTCCGATAGCTTCCAGGGGTGGCCACCCTTTTGGTGTCTCTGGGCCACACTGGAAGAAGAAGAGTTGTCTTGGGCCACACATTAAATACACAGACACCAACAAAAACTGATGAACAAAAAAAATGGTTTTAGGTAAATTTATAATTTTGTGTTGGGCCACATTCATAGCCATCCTGGGCCGCATGTGACCTGCGAGCTGTGGGTTGGACACCCCTGTTAGGCAGAAAGGGGACAGTCAGATTTGCATTTCAGAAAGGCCACTCTGCCAGTGTGTGGGGACTGTACACAGCAGGAGACCAGCGAGGACACTGTCACTGAGGCCCAGAGAGACGCGGAAGAAGTCACGATATAGCAAAATGCCAGATCACTCTTCCAGATACATCTCTGTTCGTTCCTCAAGGTTTCTCTTCCCTGCTTCATGATTCTGCTTTCTTTTAAGTCTCTAAACTCTTCCCACGGCCACTCTCAGCACTCACACCCACTCCATGGAAGCCAAGTGCTTTTCCAGACAGAAACCCTCCTTGTCCCTCAAGCAGGCCCATTGTGGTGTCTCCCCACCTCTCCTGCCAAGAGCTTAGCTAAGTATTCACTGAAAGGAGCCGGCTGTCTTGTGAGGATGTCCTCGCCAAGACAATACGAACTCATAGATTCATTAAAGTGCTTGCTTCTGGTCCTTTCTGCTACCCTGTGCCCCTCCTTCATTCGGGGAGTCCGGTGACCACCTCTAGAGAGGATGGTTGCTGCACAGGGCAGAGAACAAGAGTCCAATTTGTGGCTTTGAGTTTTGAAAGCCAAGGTCTAGGTGTAGAACAAAAGATCTGGACAACTGTGTGCTCAGTCTAAGCCTGTTCCTGCCCCAGGGGGGGAGATCCAGTGTGCCCCAACGAGGGCTGGGTAGAGGGGATGAAGGGGAGCTGAGGCCTTGAATGGGCTGCTTCTCCCCTGGCTGAGTTCCTGTGTGTGCGGTGAGCGGGGAGAGGGAAGGCAGGGGCATGCGCCTGAAGAGAGGTCTGGAGATCTGGGGGCAGAGGCAGATGTGTGCCCGGGAGCAGGGCCCAGGAGAGGAAAGGGGTCTGGGTTCTGTTCTAATGGCTTTGGGGAGCCAGTGGGGACAGAGCAGGGCTGGGGTATAACCTGATTCACGTTTTTGAAGGAACACTCTGCTCAGGGCGGAGGATAGATAAAATGGGTGAATCTTTTGGTTCTAAAAAGGAGTGAAGACTTTTTGCCACTTATGACTCCTGCTCTTTTCTGAGAAGGTGGATCCTGTGACATGAAAGGCCATTTTGTCCTGTTCCAGCAAAGTGTAGGGGCAGAAGCTGGGGAGAACTGACCTGTGGTGCGTTAGAAAAGGGAAGGGGTTATTATTGTTTTGGCAGTCATTGCTTTTCTGAGAGAGAGCAGAAACATGGGGAGAAAGAGGGAGACCGAGTACAGATCAGAAGTCTAGAGTCTCCGTTTCCGAAGTGTTTGCGGGAATTTGGGGCAATAGGCATATTGAGTTATCTGTATCCTAAGACGTGAATCCTTTCACTTCCCCCAAAGTTTACGTCGTCTGTGTACAAAGGACTAACTATGAGGGGGTGTGTATGTTCATTTCAGAAAAGGGCTCAGCCCCGATCTGAATCCGTGTGGCGGGGGACTGAACAGCATGTGTGGGATTACAAGATGATCCTAAACAGAATGGTTTCAAGGGTTGCAGGGGAAGGAATCAGAGGTGATGCAAAAACTGCAAATTCAGCTCCCCTTACCCCCCAGGATTTCCAGAAACTGTGGCTGGGCACAGACGTTGGAAAATCTGTTGAGTGGGGATTGAAAGCCCTATTAGACTTTAAGGAGTGAGGACTCACCAGCTGATGTCTGAGCTATTAATGCTTTGGCAGGGGTGTCCAAACTTTCGGCGTCTCTGGGCCACACTGGAAGAAGAAGAGTTGTCTTGGGCCACACATTAAATGCATTGCAACACGTAATCACAAAGAAATCTCATAATGTTTTAAGTAAATTTACGATTTTGTGTCGGGCCGCATTCCCAGCTATCCTGGGCCGCATGTGGCCTGCGCGCTATGGGTTGGACACCCCTGCGAGTTTACAAAAGCAATTTTACATGTTTTACCAAGAAGTGAAATGAAATAAGAAAATGGCTTTCCCTGAGGAATTATCTCCCTCTGGTTTTGGAATTGGAGATTATTTTGAAGGAGTGCAGGATCTGCTTGAGAAGCTACCTGGCAGTGCTCACAGCAATTTAGACACATTTCCTCTGACTCAGCAACCTTGCACCCAGACTCCATCCCATGGCATCCAAACCCCCAGAGAGATGCAAAGTAATTATTATGAGGTCGTTTATAATAACAAGAAAACAAAATAGAAAACCAAAGCAAAACAGCAACGCAGCAAAAGTCCAACCTGGAAACAAACTGAATGTCCACAGTAGGAGGCTGGCTGATAAAAGCACCGTTACTACGGACTGGACTGAATGGTTGTATGCCCCAGATTTCTATTGAAATTCTAATGCCCTGATGGAATGGTATTTGGAGGAGGGGCCGTTGGTAGGTGACTAGGTCATGGGGTGGAGCCCTCATGCACGGGATCAGTGCCTATTTAAGAGAGACTCTAGAGGGCTCCCTCATCCCTGGGCCACATGAGGACACAGTGAAGAGACAGCCGTCTACAAACCAGAGGGCTCTCACCAGACACCAGAGCTGCCAGCACCTTGATCTTGGACTCCCCAGCCTCCGGAGCTGTGAGAAATAACGTACTGTTGTTTGTAAGCGACCCAGTCCCACACTTTTGTTACAACGGCCCACACTGACTAAGACAATGGTGCACCCATGCCAGGGGAAGCGACACAGCTGTTAAAAAAAGAACAAGTCAGAGCCGTATCTCATGTGCTGGAACAATACCCAGGACATATTACTAACTTTTTTTTTTTATTGCAAGTTTAGGAATAATATGTGTCCTAGTTTTGTCTGGGTTGGGGCGGGGGGAAGTCGGTGTAGGTCAAGGTGTTTTTAGAAGCATTTGAAAAAATCAGTTATACACATCACAGTAGTGCTCCTCAGAAGGGTTAAAAAGAGAGAGGGAAAGACAATGAACTGAAGATGCATCGTGAGACTTGGTTCTGACTTACACAACCAAGCAGGAGAAATGTCCCATTTGCCCTGAGGAAGAGCTGCCATTCTAAGCAGTGGGGAACGTGTCCTGGGCTCTCCGGATGCCTGGTGTTTTTCTGGGGCTCTAAGCAGGACATGCCTGTACGAATTCTTTGCCCCTGTCCAAGAAGTGCCTTCTGAACAAGAGTGTTTGCGTATGTGGGTGGGTGGGTGGGGAGCAGGGGGAAGGGGTAGAGCCCCAGCCAGTCCCTATAAATCCCTCATCCCCTACTTGTTCACGCACAAACTCTCCCAAATAACCAGACAAGTTGGAAGGAGCAACTGTTGAGAATGGAGTTTCTACGAGGGAGGCTGAGTTTCCACTTGCAGAGGGAGTAGGTGGAAAATTTGACAACACCCTGGAGACGGCTGGCAGAGTCCCAGGAAAGCTTAAATTGTTTCCAGGCTTGAATTTTTCTGGTAGAAACTTAAATTCTCCTCGTCCCCTTGCATGGGAGTCCAGCTGGCAAAGGAATGTTCGGTAACATTGGCTCCGGCTGGCCATTCCCACTTCCACTGGCCAAGACTCCCCGCTTCCCGCCTCTCTACTTCCTGCCTCTCTGTGCCCTGCTAGCTTTCATTTCCTGTCTCCCCACTTCCTTTCTCAGTCTCCACCTCCTGTCCCTACCTCTTGCCTGTCTCTCCTCATCTAACCTGTACCTTGACCTGCCACTCCATGTCCCAGGAGCCCAGACCCCTCTTGGTCTCAGCCCCCAGGCTGTTGGCACCTTGGAGGGAGAAGCGTGCCCAGAAGGGCCCCCTCAGCTTCCACTAAGCGGCATGGCTTGGAGTTTTATTAGCTGGATTCCTTTCCTGGTTCAGTTTTCTCTTTCCACCCCTGTTAGTTCCAGGGTGAGGTCAGGCCAGGAGCCAGAGGAGGCTTTGAGCAGCTTCTCCACCAGGTGAGCTAGGACTTAGATTGGAAGGAAGAGACTCAGAAGGGGGTCCAGGCTCTGCAGATGGGGCTGGGCAGTGGAGAGGACACTGCGTAAGTTGCCCAGGCTCCCTCAACCCTGAGGTTTAACAAGAGGCAACCGACCACCACTGGCCCCTCAAACAGAGCCTGCCAGGAAGGTTTCTAAATCCTGCTCCCTTGGGGCCCTGGCCAGGGCCCCAGCAGACTGGGACTTGGGTCGTTCTGCATTAAAAAAAAAAAAAATTAAATGAACAACGACTCTCTCTCTCTGCACGTAAGTGGCAACCTTCCACTGAGCCGAATTTATTTTTCCACTTGAGAAGCTAATGAAAACCAGTCATGGTGAAAAACCCAGCCAAAGAAAGAACTTAGGCTTTCTTTTCTTCAGTAGGAGAATTACACCATGTTCTGGGGGTTCTTTGTGGAATCTAGACCCAAGGAGAAGAAGGGGCTGTGACCCTTGGGATCCCCCTGGTTCCTGTCAGAAACTGGGCTTTGGGGTTGGACAGGAAGCTGAGTGGGGTGTCAAAGGCTGGCGGGTGGAGGGGGGGCAGGAAACATGGTCATTCTTCAGAGGGGCTGTGGGGAACGCCTAAGCAGAGAATTCTGAAGCAGCTGAATCTAGCAAGACATTCGGGGTGGAGGGCCCACGAGAGACAGGAAGCCCGCTCAATACATCACTTTCCCAGCTGTTTCTTTCCTACTTCCCCAAGCTGAGGCGGGGGCAGGGAAAATCTGGCTGAGTCTCAAATGCTCCATGTTCTCTGTCCATGGCTGAATTTGACAACTGCTTTTCCCTTTCAACAGGCTTCCTTCAGGAAAGTATTGGGTCTTGTTGGATCCTCCTTTCTGACAACACAGGGCACCGCCTCCAGGAATCTTCTAGGCTCATTCCACTCAATGCACTGACAATATGGCTTCCTTCCACTGGCCTGTGACTTTTTAGATGCTCTCTCTCCTGCTTAACAACCTTCAATGGCTCCCTATTGCTTCCAGAAGTTCCACTTTTGCAGGTGCCATTCAAAGCTCTTTATAATCTTGCCCCTGCCTCTCTTTACAGCCGCATCTCCCACCACTTGAAAGCCTCCTAGATTCCAGAATTAAACAAAGGATGCATGCCTCCCTCTCCCCCCCCCCCCCAGGGGCTTTTGCACGCACCGCTTCTGCTCCAGGAATTCCTTCCTTTTCTGTTTTGCCTGCTGGATGTTCTCGGAGTCCTTCCTGAAGCCGCTCACTGTTCTTCCCCCAGCACAACCTGCACTGCTCTGAAGAGTCACGTCCAAGCTCTGTCTTCTCCCCTTAGAGCATGTGCTGGGTCTGGTTGGAGCGCTTTGGATGCTGAGGGGCTGCTTTGCAGAGCTTGGCTATAGTCACCTTGCAGAGCCTCAGGTTCCTTGCTTGTAAAGGGGGATTACAGGACCTCTTGTATGGGGTGGGAGGGTGGGGTTTACAAACAGAGAAAAGACCTGGAAGCACTCGGTTCACTGTTGACTGGGATTATATTCTTAGACAGTAGACATTTGAAGGACAAGGACTGGATCTCACTCACTTGAACAGCAGAAATGTATTGTCTCACAAAATCAAGGAGTTAGCAGGGCTTTGTCCTTCTGAAGCTCTTTCCTTCTCCCCACATCCTGCGAGGGGAGGCTGTGTTCCAGGCCTGGGTTCTAACTTCTTTTGCTTTGCTGGCAAGCTTTGGCGTTCTTGGCTTGTAGATTTATCACCCTGATTTCTGCTTTCACCTTTAAAAAATCTACTGATTGATTGATTTTTGGAGAGAGAGAGAAACATCAATTTGTTGTTCCAGTTATTTATGCACTCATTTGTTGTTTCATGTATGTGTCCTGACGGGGGATTGAACCTGCAACCTTGGTGTATCAGGACGACGCTGTAACCAACTCAGGTACCCAGCCAGGGCTCTGCTTTCATTTTCATGTGTCATTTCCCTGTGTGCATCTGTCTTCAAGTTTTCCCTTTTTATAAGGACATAGGTCCCGTTGATTAGGGGCCCACCGTACTCCAGTATGACCTCATCTTACCTAATTATATCTGTAATAACCCTATATCCAATAAGATCACACTCCATGGAACTGGGGGTTAGGATTTCAACATATAAATTTTGGGGACACTATTCAATCTGCAACAAAGGCCTGTCAGAAATCTCACCTTCTGCAGGAAGCCTTCTGCACCCACTTGAGCTCATGTAATCTCCCCTCTCCGGGGCTCCTGCAGCACATAGTGTCTGTGGCACGCAGGGGCCCCAGGCATGGCTGGCCTCTCTGGGTCTTTATATTCTGTTTCTCTAAGTCTGGACCTAACTCCAGGCTGACAGCATTTGCAATTCTTAAAACCAATCACGACACACTAGAAAGCCTTTTAGCTGATGTGATTGGGACTGGTGGTTAGGTGGCAAATTGAAAATCCAGAAGGAATGCCAGTGAGAGGCTCGTGGGCTGCCAGGGCCCAGCACGTGGTGGGCAGCAGAGCTGTACAGGAATAGAGAGTGGAGGTGAACCAGTGCACTGGTTCCCTCGGCACTGGCCAGGAGGGCTTCTTCTGTTCTGTACAATAACAAACAGCAGCCCCTGGTCCCCAAGATGGATGAAAACTGGGTGCCAAGTTCTTTCACCTCCCCTGGAGAGTGCATTTTTTAAAAAGAAGAAACCAGCAACACTCTGGACCATTTAGGATTCTTTCTATCTGATTTGGATGTTAAGGGAGATGACCAAACAGAACCACTGGGGGCTTCAGAAGCAGAAAAAAATTCTGGGCCAGAGTGAGGGGCCCCTAAAGCACCTGGATTCTGAGAAATAAGGGGGTTTTCTGGGAGTTAAACTATAAAATGAACATCATAGGTCAGAGCAGAGAGCAGCAGAGTCTTTGCTTCACCTGGGTCACGGTAATGACATATCAAAAAGAGCACATGGTCATCAGAAGTGTGTGTGCGTGTGTGCGTCATTGTGCATGGTTATGTATGTGTGCATGTGAGTGTGCGTGTGGGTATGTTAACCCGTGTGATTGTGCACGGTCATATGTGCGTGTGTGTGTGCGCGCATGTAGCCGGAGGCCCAGGGAAAAGACAATATACTGCCTTTGCCTAGTGAGACTTAGCAAAGCCAAAGTGTGTCCCCAAGGGGAAAGGGGGGCCCGGGGCTAGGACCTCCAGTGAGTTAGTGAGTAGCAAGTCAAGGTTTTGGGCCAACAGGTCCGCAACTGTGATACATCTGCAAAGGTGAGCTGCCCTCCTGGCCTGGGACAGCTGGCCCCAACCACCCCTGACACATTGATCACTCTTGGGGGAGATCACAAGTGAGTATGGAGAAGGTGGTGGTCACCGCTTGGTCATCTAGCACTGAGGAATTGCTGCTTCTCCCCGCTCCGAAGTGTGCTTCCCAGCGTTTGACGAAGGACCGGGTTGCCTCGGGCGTGCGCTCTGATCTCCCTGCCTTCTGATCTCCCCTCTCTGTCTCTGAAGCCCTCAGACCACCCAACTACTCTGCCTTTCTCAGCATTGGAATGGGAGACCACTGCTGAGTTTGCTGTGAGTCAGTTTTTAATTCAAGGGAGTCATGCATCTCTGCTGCTGGGAGTTTTATCACCCCTCTCTGGCTCCCTGGAGGGCACCACCCTGGGCCCTGGCATGCAACTCTGGCACTGAAGGAGCAAATAAGATCCTTAGACTTCCGAAGATTGCCCCCCCCCCACCGACCTTGGGTCTTTCCTCATCTGCATAGCTGTGCAGACCAGCCACAGAGGCATGCCCTCCCATCATTCTCGCCTTCTCCTGCTTGCTCTGGAGAGAATATAAATATAGGTCAATGACAACACAGTAAAATCCAGTGACAGCCCAAGAACTCCTAAATCTTGCAAACAGCCGTCTGCACTTCCTCTAACTTTAGACCCTGGCATGCCTGAGCAGTCCCGCCCCACCGGGGCCAGCCCCTGCAGCTGCAATCAAGTGTCTGCGCATCCAGCTGTGTGGGAAATGCTGGGGCTCCAGGTGTCAGCCTCTTCCAGCCTCTTCCCATAGTGGGGTACAGCTAAGGAACCAGGGCCCTGGGGTGAGGGGGTGCCAAGGGAGAATGAGGCCCAGAACTCTCCCAAATCCAACCCTTTCAAAAGTTCCTTTGGCTTTCCACATGGAAAAACCAACGAACCAACCACTTAATGAATAAGTCCAGTGATTTTACCATATGAACTCCAAGGCAGGACAAAGAAGAACTCCCAGTAGTTAGGACTGTAGCAAAGAGATGGCGTCTCTGTCCCAGGCAGCTCTATGCTATATATGGGAACTCAAAAGAAAGGTCTAGAACTTTTCTTGGGCACCTACAAATGAGGCTTCTGCCCTCAGGTTCATGTTGAAAATGGTGGTTGGAATTCCAGTGTCAGCTTTGCCAGAGAAGGGGGCTTGGGGAAGCCCCCTGGAAGTGACACGACATCCTGGTGGGCTCCTGTGGCCCCAGTGTCTGCAGAGGGCTTGTGACGGTAGCTCCGTGGGGCCCACTCACTCCTGGGCACAAAGAGGCCAGTGCTTTGCCTCCAACCCTTTCCTGCTTCAGAGTGGAATCTTCCAGTTTGGGTGTGAGAGGCAAAGCCATTTAATAATTCATTTCTTCATGAAGAATTCATCATATTTTAAAGCCTCCTGCCTCTTTTACTGGCTGACCCTATAATTAGACGAAGCAGGACCATTTCCTTTCCACCGCTGGCTCTCCGTGGGAGATCTATTAGTCAGCGTCTGTCAGGAAACAGGTGGCACCCTCCAAACAGGGTCATTTAAGGAGTCCTTAAGGAGAGATGTGGGCAGGACATAGGGAAA